>WBMZ01002251.1:0-84614 GCA_013400975.1 Atrichornis clamosus
GGAGGGCGCGCCCCCCGCGCTGCGCCCCGGCCCCCTCCCCGCGCGCGGGCGGGGAACTGCCGGCAAAGTTTGTGCCCCGGGAAGTTTGCGGAGGGGAGCGGCCGTGCCCCCGCCGGCCCGGCGGGCGCGCTGGAGCGGGAGGCCGGTGCCCCGGTCAGCGCACGGCCACGCAGCATGTAATTTTTCACGCGCGTTTGCGTATCTCTAATGACTAGCACTCCCCACGCGCGCTATAAATTTTTTTCAGACGCGTGAGGTGCTGCAGGTTTCAGGCATATATAGGCGAAATTGAGCCAGCTGAACAGAGGATGTTACAGAAGTGTCTCGGCACTCACTTGAAGTGCTTTCCCCACATTTGCCCTTTGTCTGTGCCAGAGCTCAGGAGGTGCACGGCACCTGTCCGGGCAGGCCATGCATATCCCGCACCTGAACTGCCAACATTAAAACGCTTCTCTCAGCAAGCCACTGATGTACAGATACTGCACGCAAACACACTGCAGTTCCTTAAAGAATTTTAGCAAACTATTAAAAAAAAACCAAACAAGCCCACCTGCCTTTCTCGGTGTTCTTGCAAGCATAAAAAAAGGGCCTATATTCACTGAATAAATTATGCATCGCAAGTTACTCATCCAGCTCCTCTTGGTACCTCCAGAGCGAGCATTGCTACTCACAGAACCGTTACTGCAGCCCAGTCCTGCCAGCATGGGCACCAAGCAGTTAAGAAATGGATATTTCTGCCAAGAAAATAATTTTAACCATTCGGAAATTACAGAAAAAGAAGGGGAAATTGTACTGTTTCATTGGGTTTATATGTAAGTAAATGAAGGATTTATGTGCAGACTCAAGTTTTATTTCCTCACACTCCAATCTGAATTGAAGCTTGGGGTGCTCAGCACTAGGGAATTACCCATGGGAAAGTGCTGAAGGAACCTTTCACAGGAGCAGCAAGACAAGGTGGATTTGAACAGTGGGGTTTAGCAAAAACCATCAGCCTTGTGGCTAATGCTGCATCAAATGAGACTGACTGGTATAGAAGAGGAACAGTTTTGGTCAATCAGGTAGGTCGCACGTCTGCAAGAAGTCACGCCCCTGGCATTTATGTTATGGATTGGTACGCTTTATTTGGAACCAGGACAGTTTATCAAGCTAATTAGCTGCCTCTAACCACATGATATGCATTTTAAAATACCCCCAAACATGGATTTACATAATAAAGCATAACCTCCCGACTAGCTACCGTCATCCTTTATGACAGTTCTGCTGCCTTTTTCAAAGTCTTTTCTGTTTTGATACATTTTAACACAAACTTATGGGGGAGAAGGGGAGGAAATACAAATAAGGGGAAACGGTGTTTCAGTAATGTCACAAAGTGACAAAAAACAAGAGCTTTTCCTGTCGAGGTTCATTCCGTACCACTTTTCTCCCAAATTAGTTGTCAAAAGCCATATGCAATACTCCAAACACCGAGGACATTTTTCAAACACAGACTTCTCCTGAACTCCAAACTTCCTTTAATCACAACCTGTGTCTCACTTAAGCAATCCTTTCCGAGTTAATTTATTACTCTTGAAGGAGTTACATTTTTAATAAGCTAAAAGAGGAAAAGGGGAAAACTCTGATAATCTTTTCTCATGCATAAGAAAGACCATTTCATGTATTTTTTAATTGTCATGTGAATTAAATTGCAGTGCTATATATAGCCTTTCTGCTCCAGCTTGGAAAGTTGTGCACTTTTTTTGGTGTTGGGGAAGAAGCGTGGAATCCAATTCAGAGGGATTTTCTCTGAAACCTGTTGTTTAGTAGAGATTGGGGGATTTTTTTTTGTTTGTTTGGGGTTTGTGGTTTGGTTTTTTTGTGGGGGGATGGGTGGCTGATGGTATGTTTCTTTTTTTGTTTTGTTTTCAGATACAAATCTGTTTTATCCTGCATTCTGCCCTGAGCCAGGGAGCTGAAGAGGGCTGTAATGTACAGGTGTTTATCAGTGAGGTAGCTACAACCGTCTCATGATGAGTCCTAAGAATGCAATTCCAGATTGTCCTTTTCACTATAATCTGTGCTCTGACGGGAGGGACAGAAAGTTAAAAATCACAGGCTCTGTTTTTCGTTCAGAAACAATTCTTATTTCATTTTTAACAGGAATGCAGCTAGAACAGTATGTTGTGACATTGGGAACATGGGAGCTGCCCTGCCTTTGTAAATATTGAGGTTGTTCTGAAAGAAAGTTGCAAAAAAAAAGAAACAAACTGAAATTCACATTCAGTTCTTGTTCATTCTGTTACCCACTCTACCGTGTATCTGCAAACTGGCCACTGTAAACCTACCCAGAACCATCAAGTATTATAAGTATTGCACCAGAATTAGAAAAAGGAGGTGAAGCGAGCCCATGGGGAATGCAACAGCTCATCAGACTTCTAGCTGGTTTGGGTTTTTTTTCTAATATTACTCTTTCCTTTTGTGTGCTCTTTTCCTAGGGCTCTTAAAGCCCACGGGTCCAGTGTTAGGGCTAGACTGACTCTGTGTTTGGGTTCCCTTCTGCTGGGGCCAAGAGCTCCAAACCGCACGCGTTGCCACTCTGGCTCTCCTCTGGGTGGTCCACGTGGCACATATCCTGGCAGGCTTACCTTGGGGTGTGGGCCTCTGTTGCAGAAGAACTGTGGATGGAGACTGGAAAAGTAGCTGCCTCTTCTACCCTCACTTTCTCATTAGGAAATCTCCCTTGACATGGAAATGGTAGGTTTTCAGTCAGGACCACGTCCCTTTACCTGCTCCCAGCTCTGTGCCTCACCCTCTAACGAAAACGGAAATGGTGGCTCAGCTGTTTTCCACCCTCAAGAAGAAACACATTTCTGGCACAGCCTTTCTTCTAGAACAAGTCTGGCGGGCACTCTGAATGTATGGTCCTTCCTTTCTGAGACAGGGATAAATTGAAGAAGAGATGCAGACGTTTTCTCAAAATTCCTAAACCAAATTCTTTTTTATTTCATTGGTGCAAGAAACATGTGAAAACATATGGAAATGTCTTGTACACCATCCACAGCAATAACAGCACACCTGCACTCTGTTGCCTGGAATCTCTCGTAAGTCTTTAACATCCTTTGAGCTATAAATTATTTCATGGACTTTCTGGGACCTTGACTTCAACCTAACCTGAAAACTGTCTGTTTGCACTGCCATGATACTAAACCAAGCACCTCTGAGCTGCAGTTCATCTCTGCGACTTACAGCAGTGCTAGGCACTCTCCTTCCTTCTTTTGTAGATGCTCACCTTTCTGCTGGCACCTATGTACCATTCCTCCTTCTCACGACTGTGGCCAGACGCCTCCTGTTCACCTCCCTCATACCTGCCCCTCTTGATTTCCACACATGCAGCCCACCCCAGCTCCCTGAGGAAGGGGGATGCCTCACTGCTTGCCAGCTACTGTGGAATTCTTGTATCACTAAAGGGAAAGACCAGACACAAACTAGTTTTTGTGTGCTGCAAGAAGAGACACCTGAAAACTGCTGAAAAGCACTATCTGCCAGCAAAAATCAGGTTAAAGCCATCCATTAGAATTCCTTGCTTTCATCCAATATTACTGAAAACTGCTCTCCTAGCTTTTGTTTGAAAGGAAATGCAGTGATTACCCCCCATTATAGACACCTACAAATATTTACTAAAATAATGTAGCAGAAGGATTTTTCAAAAAGTTATCACAGCTTAAACATTCCCATTACTTTGAATGTGGTTTGATTCTGCTTCAAGTACAGATGCTTTCCTGATGCTTCCTAGGCAGGAATCCAGATTGCTGATCTCCAATTACGCCGACTCCCAGAGGGCTCGATCCGTCACTGATGCAAGTCAACAACGCAGCTCTGCATTTGATAGGATGCTGCCAGATGAGAAACAGCAGTGCCCAGGAAAAAGAAAACCCACAGCAATCCTCATACTCTCGACACTGGGATCCTGACAAGACACAGACAGAGAGTTCTGAAACCCAGGTCCAAAGAGCTGGCTACTAAAACCACCTGGGTTTGTTTAGATCACCTCAGTATTTCCAGGTGTCTCTCCCCTGTGACTGACAGCCCACGTGTCAGTGCCACAATTTCATTTCTTTGTGGTTCTGAAAAACTGCCCTTTATTGGAGGGGGACTGGAGTGGCTTTTTACCCTGTGAATGCTGTATGAATCTAAATGCCAAGCCAAGGATGCCATGCCAGCAGCTAACAAGGGGGTTTAGAATAAGCACTCCCTGGCCAGTACACAGTAAGCATGGGCTTGTTCTAATCAGCTTTTGGGCTCCTCATGCTAAGGCTGTATTCCGTTTTTTTCAAATGGCATTGCACCGACACTCCTCTGGGGCAGCTGCTCAGAAAGTGTATATGTTCTTTCAGGGCTTGCATGTTCCAAAAAAAACAGTGAGAAAGGTTTGAATCACTGCTGCTAGTTCAGGATGCCTGACAGTTTTTCCTTCCTTTTGGGCCCTATTTTCAGGTGCTTCTCAATTTGTCAAGTTTTACCTCTTTGAACTAAAAGTTCCCTGCTTGAGAGGTATTCAGTCTATAAAACCATTCAGCTGGTTTCCAGACTTCATTCCTAACTAACACATTTTCTGTGCTAAAATAATAACTATTTAAGGACTACTTTTCTAAGGAGCTGTAATGCCTTTGCACTTAGAAGCAAAAAGTTTGAAATTTGGTCATCATGAACATACCTCATTTGTCCAAATTGCACAAGTTTCTGAGCTATCAGAAAGAAATCTTAGTTCACACCCAAGAGAATTGTTAGAAGTGCAACTGGGAAAAATTCTGTGAAACGTCTCTTTTTGACTGATCTTTGAATAAGATTCCCTCTGTAGACACACTCCTTGCACTGCAACTGCTAAGTGATCTGGCAGTAGCGAAAGGTCAGCACCAGCCACAGAGCATTCAAATTTAGTGATCTCTCTTATCAGATTATCAAAGCAAGGAAGATCCCACTTCCACAGTATGGAGACAGACTCATGGATGCTTGAGACGTACATAGGTATCACAGAGAGAAACTGTAGAAATTTTGGAATATGGTTGTGTGGAGTTGGGACAACTGTGTGAAGGAAGAAAAGACTGATGCTGAGATGGAAACACAGACTAAATGAGGAAACAAGCCTGTGGGGAGACTAGTATGCCATCAGGCTTATGTACCCAACCAGTAGAGTAAGGATTTCAAGGATAAACTCAATTCAGACCTCTCTCAGCTTTCAAGCACTTCAGTCTGTGACCTTTGCAAAGATTCTGGAGGTTTCTATCCCCTTGGCTTGGCCACCTTCTGAATTTTGGTATTTGTCTTGGAAGTGAAAGGTTTTGCTTTACCTCTGTATGTACGTTTTTGATGAGTTAGTTCCACTTTCACATTTAGTAAATTGGGGACAGTAAAGACTTAATTAGAAAGCAGAGTTTTGTCAATTTAACACCATCTTCAGATGAATTACAGTCATCTTGTAGCAGATTTTCATATCACTGTGATCAAACACTTCTGGCAGATTACAGCAATGAAAATGAAGCTCATACCACTGAGCCATCACTTTGGCCCTGGGATGCCCAGGATAGTTTTATCAAGCTATCCCAAGTACTGTTGATCTGGAAGAGCATCTGAAACCAAAACAGTAAGTACATCAAACTTTTCCAGTACCTCATAAAACAACAACAACAACAACAACAAAATAGTATCTGCTTCAGTTAATTTCTACAGGAAGGGAAATTTGAGTAATACTTTTCTCTAGAGAAACGTCTTTTCCCTGTAGTTGTGATGTTGCATAGCTTTGGTTAGCTTCTCATTGAAATAGCCAGAGATTCTGCTTTCATCTCTGTTCTCACACTCTGACAAAAGACATGTATATTTTACTATCCCATTTTGTTAATGCTTTGCTCCCCTCATCTGTTGTTATATTTTCACTGTTAAGGCTAGTCTGGAATAAGCTTATGTTTTTAAATACTTGATTTCACATACTACTACTATTTATGGTTAAGGCTTCATTGGGAAGAATGACAAGCAATCATGACTCAAAGATGGTCTCAGTGCCAGAAGCACTTGTATCCTTCTACAGGCCATCATTCTGACTTACAATAAGCATCAGCAGACAGTGGATGGCCATTTCCCTTACTGTTCCCTGAAGTCATGTTAATCATCGCTCAGCTTTACTGTCAGAAGGCATAAAGATGGGAGTCCACATGCTGCTCGGTGTAGGACTGATGGATGACCCCAGAGGAGCACTGTTGATCCTCTATCGATGTCCCCAGAACTTGCTTTTCTCTGACTTCAGAGGTATCTACAGATGAATAGGGGTGCCGAGGCCAGCTGCCTGTTCCATGCATCAGTGGTTTAAAAGATGCAGCAAGTAGCTGGATGCTGGCAGCACAGCGTCGGGCATTTACATGACCACAACTCAGCACCTCCTTTGTAAGGCAGGACATTCAGCAGCAGGTATTGTCTCACAGAGAAGGTAATCACTGAGGTTTAGAAAAAAACAGTTTCCATCATTTTACCACTGTTACCCCAGTTCCCTGAGTGCTTTTCAATATTCACCTACTTACAGCTGTGGAGTCAGAGGTTCAAGAAGGAGGATGCTGGGAAAGGGAAATGATATTCCAGATACCAATGTGTGGTCAGAAGAATACACTACAACCCAAAACTGGCAACAAAATGTGAGCTACTGGACTTGGGAAGAACAAGAATAAATACAGTGAAGAGCAAACACAAAAAACCCACAAACTGGTAGGAGTGGAAGAAATATGGATAAACTGTATTGTGATGATTTAACAGGAAAATCAGGGCAGAACAAAACACAGAAGGCACCATAAGGGACACAAGCAAACTTTCTTGTTTCAACAAGATAGCTAGCCTTTCTCACGCATGTGCAATCCTGTCCAAATGTGCCGTCACACAAATATTTTGAGCTGCTCTCTCTGCCAGCAAAGAGTTGTTATCATGGCAGCCAGCGCTGTGCTGCCGAGATGAGCCCCCAGAGAAAGCCCTCTCACCTCTCCCTCGCGCTGGTGTGCCGGTTAGATTCCCTGCACACCGGCCTACGTGCTCGGAATGGCGGGCACGTTTCACTGAGTGCTCCAACCCTTTCCGGGTGTAACTTTAGCCCCCTTGAGGAGTCACATACCTGTTTTATGCTGCATCTGCAGAACAGGGGAAACTAGGCCCTGAGCGCAGAGATCTTGTTAAAACATGCTGTAGGCAGACCAGGAGATATTATCAACCAATTGAACAAGAACCAATATACCTTCATTCTTGAAAATTTGTTTGTTATCACTGCTCTGCTGAACCTGCTTGATTCCAAGTTGCAAAAGCATTATCCTAAGCAGGATGGCAGAAATGCCCATTGTTAACAAATGTTATTATTTTATTCCTCTTGGTTCTTAATGGCGCAAGACATTTTAGCTGATAATTGAGATCAAGTAAAGGGGTTATTTCTTTTACACCTGGACTGTATGTAAGTTTCTCTCTCCCTGTCTCTCTCTCTTAAAACCCCTGTGCAAATACTTTAGGGTAGAGATCACTCGGTATGTGGAGTTTTCCTTAACACTTCTCAAGCCCATTTAATATTCAGGTTTGCTGTTACACAAAGCAATAAACTGACCAAAAAACAACTGGCCTTATAGATATAAAGTGAACATTGAGGCTTTAATCAACAATGTTGTCAAAGTATCTAGAAGAAATTAGTTTATCATGCATAGCAAAGATGGGTTTCTTGAGACTTCTAATGAAAGCTGATATAACCATTATCTGATTACTGTAACGTACACTCAATCACTAATACAAAAGTCCTCTTTAATGATCTTCATTTTATGGCCACAGCCATCCTAGGAGGAAACCAGGAGGTGGGAAGGGGAAAGTAGTGCTTCTTGCTTTTGCCAGTTCTAATGGGGTTGTGACACTGAAGAATGCTAATCCGAGACTGATGTGCATTTCTTGGCCCTGATCACAAGATGTGGGTCAGACTTACAAGAGGTCAGCAGTATTTGATGTCCTGAGGGCAAAATGATGCTATTCAAGATTAATACAGAGGCTGTGCCAGTCTTCTCCAGTCCCAGGGATTGCCAGTCGGCCCATTAAGAAGGTGTAAATCCATGTTCCCCAGTGCAGCTGTGCTGAACCATGTTCTGCTACAAGTAAGGAGCTGTGCCCTGGCATCTGCATGGAAGTGATGATCCTGCTCTTCAGTAGCAAAACTATGGAGAAAGTAAAGATGCATATGGGGTGTGGTAATTATTTCTCAAGTTTGTTATGGCAAACTGCACTCTGTTGTTATTTTGCTGCTGGCTTCTGCTAATAATTTGCTCTCAGTTTTTAAAGAATAGATCCCAAAATACATTTGTTGGCATCTGGCTCAAATAAAATGGAAAAAAGTCATAATAGAGAAATTATCTTTCAAAAAAAGTGAGGACTGTGTTCTTTGAATGTAGATTTTCTTAAATGACTTTGGATTTTGCAGATTCTTGTCATTATACAGCTATTTATGAAGAAGCATTATTGCTGTCTTTGTCATCAAAAAAAGCCTTGAGAACACTGTCACCTAGGATTAGTATTGCCACAAAATAAATGTTAAATGCACTCTCAATATTTTTGTAGATGTTTTCACAGGTCTCTAATGTTTCACATTAGAGAACCTGAACTCCACTATTATTGCAAATTAAAATTATTTAATAGTGCTGCCTGTGAAAGGGTGTTGTTTTTACAGTTGTCAAAAACCTCAAACATTGATAATTTTGTTTAACAATACATTATTTTCTTTTAGTACTTCTACACATACTGCAAGCATTATCTTATGAGTCTTTAAATATCTGTTATTGTAACAGTACTACCTAAAATAGGTATTGATTTTACATCTATAAAAGCAAGATATTGAGAACACCAATTACATGTTTACCTCAGAAATATTAATGCCTTTATGCAGCTTTAAATTCATGCTGCAAGTTGTATCTCTTTGGAGACACTGTGTATCATTTAAGACTCACCTAAATTTGCAGGTTAAATAGCAGACTAGTCTTTTCTGAATCAGGAATTAAATGTATCCTTTGGGAACGCTTCTAAATACCTTGACTTTAATGACTGGAGCATTTCAGCCTTTCCTTTTGTTAAAGTCAGCCTCAGAATTAGCTTTTTGTTGCTCCCCCCTCCCCCACATCATTCCTTCTGTCTGGAGAATCTCAGCTGCTAAAACCCACCACTGCCAAATCTGCTGCAAACTGTGGACAAAAGGAAAGTTCAATGAAACGGGAACACTCGAGCTTCCCGTTTGTGCCGTGCTGTGACTGTAAAACAATGCAGTCACAGCAGACCTGGAGAGTATGTAAAAGAAATGGATCTTTACAAAATGTATGTTTTCACACACTGACAGGGGTACTAAGCTCCCACGTTTTCCTACCATATGAAATTCATCACTCCGTATAATTCCAGCTACATTCCTGTGGTTCACTTCCTGCTGCAGCCATGACAAATGTCCTTTTATATTTAGGCATTTTAGGGTTATTCATCTTTCATTTCTGTTGTTATCAAATCTGTATTTCAAATATCTGTCTGCATCCTGCTCATTCCAGTGTGATGTATGAGTCTCCAGATAATATACGCACCCCATGCTTAAATACACCCACAGAAGCCTCCGGAGTTGAGTTCACTGTTCTCTTTGGCTGATATTCTTCCTTGGCCACTGCACCCCACAGCAACCACTTCAGCACCGTCAGTTCACCTGACCTTCCTCTGCTTTTGATCCAACTCCACAAACCTGTTCATTTTTCCTACCAAAACACTGGAAGTTTCTGGATGATTTTTGATTCCTAGGGTAGACTTCAAAAAGAATACGTGCATATACATATGTACATTTACATATGTACAGTGGTCCTGGAGGAGACCAAATTTGAGCTGTCGGTAACGTAACCCGCATTAGAGTATGGGTCACAGACAAAAATCCTTAAGATGGCAGTCAGACTTACCTATCTTTCTTGACTCAGATTTGTATGTTAGGAGGTAAAGAAGGTGAGAGGAGTCCAACCCATAGTGATGATGATCCATTTGCAATAACAAGGCTCATGCATCAGATGCTGTAAGATGTGCAGGGAAACGAGAGGTTTCCAAAGCGCAATCCAAGACTGAGCCAGAGAAGACTCAAAACTCAAATACTGATCAGATTTACGGCAGACTTAAGAAGCAATACAATTAAAGTGGGAAGCAATGAAAAGGGGAAGAGTGGAGAAGAAATGAGTATTAGTAATAGAGTCATATGTTCACGTGAATTATGCACAATGGAGTAGTTGTGAATCAAGGCAGTTTTGTTTACTACTAGGTCTGGTTTATGTGTGATCTCTTTAAGTATAAATAAAATCTTCTCTCAAATTACCAATCGAGCTAGGTACCTTTGGCAAGGTGTTTCCTTCAGGCATTGCAGTGAAAAGTTCATTTTGAAGAAGGATTCAAAAGGCAGATGCAGCTGTCATGGATTAGAGATCCTTATGGAATGAAAGAAAATGAAGACTGTCATGGGAGGGAAAGATGGACCTGATGTGGCTCACTGGTCTTCCTTCTGTCTAGCAGAGACATCAGATCAGTGTCTGTCACACTAGGAGAGCCTGCTCCTGCTATAAATGAGATTGACCATATTTGCCATTTCAAGGAATTTCTAGTTTGCAAGTCTTACTTTCTTCCTCCATCAAACACCTGTTAACATTTCCCTCAAAGTAAATCCTGCCACCAACATGAATAAATCTATTAAGAGTAATGTATAATTATAGCAAGTACTCTAGCCCAGCCTGGACATAAGCACTTCACAAAGTTTCACAATCCATTCACGTACAGCCACAATGCATTCTCCATTGACCTTCACATGTTCCTCACAACGTGTAGAAGAGAGAAAGGAAGTGAAAGAGGGAACATGCAGAAATATACATTGGTCAGAAAGAGCAGTCAGGTTCCAGAAAAATAACCCAAAGAGTTATTTTCCTATTTTAACTGTTTCCTCTGGTTCAATTGAATTTTCTCTGTTTGCTGTTTATTTTCTCTGTAGCTTTTAGGTTTTCACAATTCATATCATTCAACAAATCAAGAGTTTCTCCTTGCTATGTTTCCATTTATTGAATAAAAAAAATTATACCCTAAATTTAATATTTACTGTTGTATTTAGGATATCTGAGTAACTTAAAGTCCTGAATATTTTCTCCCTGTTTAGTGTGATTCTAATTGATTATCCATTTTGCCAATAATGTAATTAAAAAGACAAAAATCACAGTTATACCAGAGTGAGAAGCTGTCTTAGAGCTTTAGATCACCCTGATTTGAGGTGTGGAGAAGTCAATGATATAATTAAGGAAGTCCTCCAGTCTTCATAAACATTCCAAGGTTATCCTCCCTAGAATTGTGCTTGTCTCCTTGCCTTGCCACTTCAAACCCTGTACTTGCCAATACATGCCATGGTGAAAATGGAACCCTCACAGATGGCTTCTGTTGTGCTTCCAGCAATCTCTGTCAGCTGGACACAGGATACCGAGGGTGGTTTTAATTTCCTCTTTCCCTTTTAGCTGGTGTAAAGGAGCAAAGGGGCAGAAAGTCTCACCCTTTCTCTCTTAGTTAAGGATTATATATTCAGAGCTCTCGGAACAGAAGCACACAGTACTGTACATGTGTTGTACTAAGGAAAGAGTGTTACGTCTCGCATTGCTGGGAAGTCCAAACACATTAAAGTCAAAGGCAACCAAGTTTCCAACACCTCCTGCAGTCTCCATCTTGGAAGAGGAATTGCCTTAAGAGGTACTATTAAAGACTGCCCAAGAAGGGATTTCTGGAGATCCTTTTTGTACACTGGGTATATCTTTTTAAAGGGTTTTAAAAATTGTTAGGAAGAATCTTAGAATACATGGGAATCTGCATATACACATATGTCTCTAATACCACTTAATTCCTCTGCTGCTTTTTACCCAAAAGGATTTATCTTGTAGGCTGTGAAACAGACCTAGCAAGCAGGGAAGTCTGCTGGCTCAATAACAGCGATAAAAGTTAGATATCATAATGCTACCATTTCATTAGGAAGCTATCTGTCTCCTGGTTGTGGCCGGTTGTGACCCAGGAAAAAGTGGATACATGACTTGATACAGCATAGAAAACATAAGCTATGTATTAGTGATCACAGGCTGTTTCTCTCACAAGGACAGCTCTCTCAGTTCTGGTTGTACATTGTTTGACTTGGCAGTAGTAGGAAAGGGAAGAGATGATTCAGTTGCTGTAATTTGTAAAAAGCATCAACAATTTTAACCTGCATTTTCCATTCAGTCATACTCTCATCTCAGTTAAAGCTTCTTGTTTGATGTTTTCCTTCTCTCTGACCATCCTTTAAAGTACTTGAGATGAACTCAGGTAGAGAAGTAGAATATGGTATCATCTGTGTATGCTCCAACAGCATTAGCATACAACAGTGAAGGGAATGGATTACTTCCCCATTCAACCTAAAGTCATTTTTGTCCTCAAGTGCCATACACATATGGCAGACCAAGGACAAAGAGGATCTAGTGACATTAATTATATGGCTTGGGGTACCATTTAGACTAGCCATAGCCAATAATTAGACAGATAAAGGGTTTGGTTTAGATGTGTGTTGTAGGAAAGTACAGTGTATCAGCTGGTCTGACTCAGTCTCCCTGGTATCATTTTGGTGAGGGGAGTGACAACTGCAGTGTCTCAGCTAAAGTTCTAGGTTGAGAACCATAATAAGACATTAAAGCTTTTCCTGCAAAGCCTTGCTACTTTTTCCACATATAGAAGGTATATTAATGTTCAGTCATTGCTCATAAAGCAAACAATACATCTAGCTAATCCCACCTATTCACTTTGCATTATACCTTGCTTCCCATTTATCATAAATTTCTCTCCCTCTGCAATAAATTGATCCTTTTTCCCCCCCTGTCTTTTCAGTTTTCTTGATTCCAAACCTCTCACTAAGCTTGATTTGCTGCTTCTGTTAAGGCCACCTAAACTGTGCCATCTGTATTATACCTCAGGGTAGATCATTAATTTCTACCTCTTGGATTTAGCTGCCCTCTCAGTCAGATTCCTGCATCATTTTATCTCCCTCAATTTTTTTCTGCCAGTTTGAAACTCAGCTTTGGTTCTTCCTCCTTAAACATTAGAAGAAAGTACGTTTCTTTTTCTTTGACCTCATTTTCTCACCTGACAACACTCAGCTTTTTTACTGATGTCTCCCCAAATCATGTTTTTTCCATTTAGTACTAAGGTTAGCATTTCTGTGTTTCAGAAAAAGCAGCTATTTGCGTTCCTATGATGTTCAGAGTCATCCTATGCATCTGCCTGTGCAATTCTGAGTTCAGTGCCAAAACAATTTGGGAGTTTGTATTAAAGCTAGAAAGCCTTTCTACTATCTTGATAGCTTAGCTGTATTTGCTGTCACAGTATTAATACAAGCCAGTTGTTTCTGCATTCCTCAGTACATTTCTGTGTAATCTCTTGTGCTCTGTATCATTGTTGGCCACTGGTTTCTACTCAAACATGTTCATATGCAATGATACATTGATCAAATAGCTGGTAGCGTTTCTGTTACTATGCAAAAATTCAGGATAAACTTTCTAAGTAACTTTCAGGCAAAACCTACAGTTAAACCATTTCTGTATTTAATTCAATACTAACTTCACTCACATTTTACTAATTTAGTCTGAGTTCACATTCATACTCTCCTCAGAGTCACATTCAATACTCCACAACATTAGCAGTCCTTTCAGCAAAGTTAGGGTAAGGTATCTTTCTTTTATCAAATACTGCCACCAAAGCTTAATTGTTAATGCTCTTCAGTTTAGATGGTCCACAATTGCTTGTCTCAGTAGTTTCAGCTCAGTGTAATACTCAACAAACCACCACATCCACTGCAGATTCATCAAAAAAAGCATCTGATTTAACAGAAGTGGAAGCTGGCTTGGCAGCCCTGGAGATCAAAGTACACTAATGTATTTACAGGGGCTGAACATGAAACTGTACAGTCTTCGACCATATTTAACTGTGTAACGGGTATCACTTTTTATTCTGGAAGCCTGCTTTTCCAAGTCGGTCCTTCTGTGCCAGCACCCATTTAGTCCTTTTGAGTCCACAGAGCAGATCACATGCTAGCTGTCGTTATGATTTGGTTTCATTTTGTACATACCTACTCATCTTCAACCCTCATCAAGGCACCCAAACCATATAAAATTGTATCATTCATCAGTTACTACTAAAGGGAGCCACCAAAATACTGATCTCCTACATCTCCACAACCACCATCTGCTTTTTAAGTTAACATATAGAACAGAATTATTTTTCTCTAATAAAAAAACCATGACTGTGTCTACTACATAGCTTAGGAGCTCATTTTCACAGAAGCACTTCACAGCCTTCCTCACTATGCACTGCAGGTATTTGTGCCTAGGAAGATTTTGTTCTCCTTTAAGAGTTTGCCTGCCGAGTATGGCTTCAGCACAGGCAAAACAGACTGTTGTAAGGGACCAGAGGTGATAAATACAAAAGGGTTTAGTAGAACAGCAAATATCTCAACTTGCCATTTGGTCTAATCAAAGCCAAAGGGGAGCAGTTCAAAAGCTTCAGACCAAGATTTTTAGGGTGAGTGGCACAGGAAAATGAAATGCCATTGAGTGGTTTTGACCGGATGAGGCAGTACTTGCCAGAGCAGGCAATGGGCAGGTTATCATCAGTGTTGTTACCAGCACAGGGCAGGCAGAAGTTACTAGTTTTTGGCACATGTGGTGTGACAGATGGAGTGACATTGTCCTCTGGCCTCTGGTAGGATACTTTCCCTATTCTGCCTCCCTTCCTGTCCCCAACACTTCTTCCTCAGTGTGCCAGGTCCTGCCCTGATCACCAGCGCTCACAACCTCAGCCGAACAGGCATTCTGGCTCATGGCAGAACGTCCCCTGTATTATCCTGGGCTTTGCATTACTGTAATGCACTAAGAGCTTTTTTTTATTTGTTTTGGCTGGAGAGTGGGTGTGGATTAACAGTGCATAATACTGATTTACTCCAAGGCTGTTGTGTGATCTCCTGCTTTGCAATCCAGCCATTGGTAGGAATTTACCAAAGGCCTTGAACCCCCTGCAGCTGGGACTAAATTTTCAGAAGATTTCTTCTCCCTTGTAAGCACCTAAATAAATGTCAAGATTTTCCCAGAGCTCTACATGTTCAGTGCTGTGTGGACTGGCACTACGAGATCGGCTCTTGAAAGAGTCCTGTGAAGTGGGGATTGTGCTACTTGCTATTTGTGATGCTTTTTAAAATGAGACTTAAAGTAATTCCCAGTATTTTCAGTCATCAGAGATCGTAAGGAGCTATGTACCACATAAATAATTACTTCTCTGCCTGCCCCTCTCTCTCTTCAACTATCTGTAAAGAAGATACTCCTTTCCTAACAGAGACTGGCTCACTCATCTGTGATGCTGAATCTCTACAATTCATAAATGGCTCACCAGAGGTAGTGGGGAAGACTGGATCTGTAATATAGCTGGCAAAGGTGCTTGAAGCGGTGGCTTCGTTTCCACAACCAATGCTTTACTTTGGGATCCATGCTAGTGAAGGATGTCGGGTTTGTAAAGTTATTATTTGTGCCATTATGTTAGTCATATTGTTCAAATGGATTCAAATAAATTAGTTTTTCTAAGATTTGAACCAATTCCTGAATTACTAGATAAATTATTAAGCACTGTGCATTCAAACTTTTTATAGTATTGCTTGGTTCATAGTTTCTAGGAAGGATTTCATGATGCAGGAATGTCACATTAACTTTACATTTAATAGTGATATTTCATTGCTTCCAAAACTTTTCACACTATCTCATGTCTTGTAGTCATTCCCATTTCTTGTAGCCATTCCCATGTCATGTTTTTATCTGCCAAGATGACATGTTCAAAGAGCTTTAGCAAAGCTTGTATGAAAAGCTTGTATGAAAAATCGGATGTTGAATAGCACTTCCCAAATGTGAAAGAGATATAGCAGAGTGTTTTAGAGGCCAATTAATTATGGAATAATTCCTGCAAACTGTGGCAGTAATTAATGAGCAAGTAACATGCAGTATTTAGAAGTGAACAGCAGTTAGCAAACACTGTGCATCTCTTTGTGTCTGTAATGCAAGAAACAGTCCTGTACCCATTTATTGATTATGGGTATCAACAGATTCCTCTAGTTAATGATGTGTTTAGTACTTATATCATCGAGTTCTAATCTAAAATGTGACTACATTAAAAACATAGCACTTTCTTTCTAGCATGCATTCACAGGAGAGAGAAACAAGTTTCCCTAAGAATTTGCTTGGGTTGAGAAACCAGCTGTGATTAATTCAGAGGAGAGTGGCAGAACCACACTGGCTCAGAGAAATAAATTAAGCATATCAGGAACAATGCATGATATAACAGGGGGGCTCAGCTGGCTTTCCTCTTACCATTCCCTGGGGGTAGGCAGGACTGCACCCTTTCTATAGCCCTACGAGGTACCTTTAAGCTTTGTGAAACAGCTCATACCCAGCCCTGAGAAGAGAATGAGTGTGACCTGTTCCCTGAGCATATAGTGAGAAAGGTGTCCCTGGCTTCTGCACATCTCTGATCTGCCTCTGATCTGGCACTGAATAAACTTTTGCAATTTATGCACTGCCAGTGAAATTTTCTTCTAGCTTGTTCAATCAACCCCAGCAGCCAAAATCTACTGACAACATCACTGACCTGCAAGGCCTATTTTAGTACATCTCCATCAGCTCCTTCTGGTTTTAGATCATCAGGGAAGACCTTCAGGGAAGGAACTGTTTCTTTAACTATATTTGCACAACACTTAGGACAGGAGATGACCAGTATTAATTGGCAAGTCTACAAAATACTTTCCTTCATCTGAAAAAGAAGAGAAAAAAGGTGGTGATGAAAAATAAAAAGAACAGAGACATGATTACCAGAGCCCAAACAAATTGGGAGAAATGGATAAGGAAAAGTAGCATTTTAACTTTTAAATGGAAGAAAGCTTATTGTTTACATCATTATCAATATACAGAAAAAATCCTGGAGAATATTTTTACATAAAGTGTCACTATGCTTTAAAACTCAAGGTTGTTTTAGCATTGCCTTTGAAAGATCCCAAAGAGAATCAGCTTATTGAAATGCATTAAGACTAGTGGTTTTCCATTAACTACTTTCAATAGGATGAAAAAGTAAGAGAATAAAGAAAGTCTTTTGTGAGGAAGCTTACACCTTGTCAATACAGGCTGGGGCATGAACAGACTGAGAGCAGCCCTGGCAAGGACTTGAGGGTGCTGGTGGATGAGAGGCTGAACATGACCCAGCACTGAGCACTCACAGCCAGAAAGCCAAACACATCCTGGGCTGCATCCAAAGCAGCGTGGCCAGCAGGGCGAGGGAAGGGATTCTGTCCCTCTGCTCTGCTCTGGTGAGACCCCACCTGCAGTGCTGTATATCCAGCTCTGGGGTCTCAGCACAAGAAGGACATGGACCTGTTAGAGTGAGTCCAGAGGAGGCTACCAAAATGATTAGATGGATGGAGCATCCCTCCTACAAAGAATGGCTGAGAAAATTGGGTCTGTTCAGCCTGGAGAAGAGAAGACTCTGGGGAGGCTTCATTGTGGCCTTCCAGTACCTACAAGAATTAAGGAGCCTACAAGAAAGATGGAGAGAAACTATTTACAAGGGCATGTAGTGACAACACAATGGGGAATTCTCAACTGAAAGAGAGCAGGTTTAGTAGGAAGAAATTCTTTACTGTGAGGGTGGTGAGGGACTAGAAAAGATTGTTCAAAGAAGCTGGGGATGCCCCGGAAGTATTCAAGGCCAGGTTGGATGGGGCTCTGGTGTTGGAACTATACGATATTTAAGGTCTCTTCCAACCCAAACCATTCTATGATTCTATGAAAACTTTTGGATTCTGACTTTTGCAATTTGTCTCAGATCTCCCTTTTCCAAATTGAGAGCATCCAGAATTTGGCTAAGAGTACTGAGGACTTCTGTAACGTGTCCTGTGATTTCTGTCCCATCAAGAAAGCCACCTTACTACAAAAATACTTTTAGACTTGAATGACTGACTCCTGAAGGTGCTCAAGTCACAGCAGTCTTCCAAGCAACAAGCTCCCATCCCAAGGGCACCTGTGTTTTGCTCTTGTTTCATGGCTGCAGCTTAGTGGCCTTGGAACCGGACAGGTAGCACTTGGCCCCGCACTGTACACTGAAAAGGGCCCAGTTATCAGGCAGGAAGGAACTGCAACACTTCCACTGAAGTCAAACATGTAGGTGCTTCCCACTCTGGATGGGTAATTTTATGTAATCAAGACTAGTTAGTTGGACTTCTAAAGACACATTAATCAAGTGTGTGTGCACATCATTCAAAGAAAACCATGTGATTCGCGCAGTATTGTCAAAATATTTACAAGACGACCACTAATGAGTTTAAGCTCCCATGTGTGTGGGTTGTTTTTTCTTCTTAAGCATATTAATATTTGGCAGGAGGAATTCAGTCTGAACCCAAAAGAGGGCTCATTTTTTCTCACAGTTCTTTCTTGAATAGCAGAAGCTTCAAGTATGAATTATTGACAGGTTGAGATTAATCTGTCACAAGGGCATTAAGAATTTATTGCTTATTTCTGTTAAAAAAAGCAGTTACTTTTAGATGCCTACATTACTTTAGATGCCTAAATTACTTATTTTGTCACAGAAGAAGAAAAAAGACAAATGCTACATGTATATAAAAACAACCGTGGGACTGAATTTCTTTTTCCTCGCTTCCTTATGGGCAGGAGAGTGTTAAACTGCCATCCACTAAAAGCAGCAATTTTATGCTGAGGTCTCCAAGTCAGTGAATTTACATTTCGTAAGAACACCCTGAGGGGCTTTCAGCTACTTTGCTTAAAAGGTAGACAGATACATTTACAGCAGCACATGCAGAGCTCCATGTGCTAACACGGCCACGGAGCCACAGATTCGCTTTCTGGAACACGTGTGTGAGAGGTGACTTAGTTCCAAGCAGGTAATGCACCAGGACACTTTTATGTGTTGGCTGGGAATACAGATCAGTAAAGAATGTGACTGTAATTACCAGTAACGAGGGTATAAATTTCTGATCCCTGCTTTGTTGGCTGAATTTTGCTAGTGTTTCTAAGCATTTACATTTTACAATTGCCTTATTTATAGCCTGAAATTTGGCGCACTAGTTTTTCTTGCATGTGAAATGCTTTTTATTGCATATGGTAGGAAACTACTGCCTTCACAAGCTAGCCTTTCATAAAAATATTACAACCAATTCAGTTTAAAATATCTTAATGATTTAATAATAGATTATTGGAGATTTTTAGTTGGAACACATGAATTCTGTAGATCTTCTTTTTCTTATTTCAAATAAATAAAACCCCTGCATCACTCTGTTAAAATTCATACAATTACTACAAAGAAATAATTTGCAAATAAATACTGATATCTCCCATATTATTCCCCCAAATAAGGCTATATCTGCTATATGGAGTTACAATAGGAAATACAGCATATTAGTTCATCTGTAGCTTCAACCACCTAATACTCAAGACTGCAGTTTTTCACTTCCATTCCAAAGCCATCCAAGCAACTTGCCTGTGCAAATCATTCCATCCACTTCTTCATGTGGGTCAGATGAACTGGGTTTGGGGACAGGCTGCCACTCACAGCAGGACATGTGGAAAAGTGCTTTTTTCTGATGGGTGAGGTTTCCAAGACCAGACATTTGGAAGGTGTGTATGTTGCTGGGCTTAGAACAACTGGACACAGAACAAAGATGTCCTACAAGTATTGTAATTGTGAACTAAGAGCTGAATATTATACAGCTTCCCTACACATGGAAAAGCATGTGGGACAAAACTTGTCCTTATTCTCTGTTTTTTCCAGCACCCATCATACTTGCCTCACAGTCTGGGGCTGGGCTGCCCTGTCACTGCAGTAATAACACATTCCAAATCTGTACCTTTCTGCAGTTAGAGCAATGCCTGTCTTCAATAATATCTTATAACATTTGTGAATAGCTCTATGTGCTGGTTTGAGGCTGAAGTCAATGCTTTAGCAGGTCACCTTGCCTCACCAGTTGAGTCCAAAATCAAATTATCAAATTAATATGAACGTTTGGTGTTGACTTGGCTTTCCTCCACAATGAATCAGGCCCTTTGTAGAGTCCTGTTTTCTGAGCCAAAAGATAAAATTTCCAGGCCTTATTTCAGTTTTGGCTCTTCATTTCAGTAGAGTTGCAGCAGATATATATATATATCAGTGAGAACAGAGTTTTCCTCTTCATAATTTTATTTGGAAAATACTTCAGTGGAAACACCTAAAGGTGATTATGTGTTTAAGTGGTTTATCATGAAGACGTCAGTGACACATGATTCTCTTGGAAATATTTCATGTGGGATAGGCTGCAGTTGGTCACAAAGGGAGGAAGAAGAAGAAAAAGATGAGATCACAGCTCCTCTGTGAGCTATCCATGTCTCTCACAATAGCAGGGCCCAAGAAGAGCCTGCTTGCCTCTTCCCACCTACTTCAAAGAAAAAATAGCATGAAATGAGGGAAGGAGGAAGTAACTACGGTCCTGCTTCCCTCTAATTTGATACATAATTGAGTGAGAATGCAAGAGGGTGCTGTTGACCTGAAAATGCGGGTGAAAGCACAACTGTGCATTGTTCATGCTAAGGCTCTTTTCATCAGCATACTACACAACTCAAATATAGTAGAAGCCAGAACCTGGTGCTGACTTCAACTCTCCTGTGTTCAAACTGAAGCTAACTTTTGTCTTTTACTACAAACATCACAACAGCAGTTACTCCTCACAGAAAAGCCTGCACCATCTTCAAATTGTGAAGAAGATCACATGAGCACAAATGAAGATACTCCTTGGTAGGCAAGATTTCCCCTGCAGCTCACCCAAATGCATAAAACCTTCCCTCTGATCGCTAGTAAGGTCTGCATAACAACAATGCATGACTGTGTCTAGCTTCTACAGGACTACAGCCTGTTTCATTTTGGTTTTGCGTGATGAGAAGCAGTATCAGGAATATTATGATTTTGTTTCAGGAACAGGAGGGAAAGCCCAGTGTCAGAGCTGACTTTCATTTCAGTGTTGAATGAAAATCTTTTTAAAAGGGAAAAAGTTAAGGGGGACATTTGGACACAGGAGTGCTAATAACAAGGTGACCAACTTGCTTGCTTACAAGTGGAAAAGGCAAGTTTAAATTCATGTCCTGCTTTATCCTTACAGGGACTCTGGCCTTTGTACTCTATGGTGGATACCAAGAATCTAACTCCTGACTTGCAGAGTAACTCTTTGGACTGGAGAATGGTGAATCATCCACACCACAAAATACCTCTGACAAGGCTCAGAAAAAGGGAGAGAGGCAGGTAGACAGGCAGTCATGCAGTACAAATCATTTCTGCACCCAGGCTGGATAGTATACGGGGTCAGCAGTGCCTCAGATGGTCACACTATTTCACAGGGAGTCATTTTCTCTTCCCTTGTCCTTTTTTTCCCCTAAAAATTCCAGTCTAGACCTGAGAAACTTTTCCTGGGAAATTTTCACTGAAAAAAATATACTTCCATGAAACATTTTGTATTTTTGTAAAATGCTGTATTTTGACAGAAGAATGTTTTCTAGAAGGGCTTTTTTTTTTTTCCAAACAGTTGTCTTGACAAGGCTCTAATGGATGCTAGGTGTGGTTTTGACAATCTAGGTAATAGAGAGAAACATCAGCTCAAAAGCAACATCAAATATTTAGGCCCAAGTCTGGAAGAGCCCACTGCTCACACTGACACTATGACTGCCAGTCTCAGTAGAACACAGATCATTACTCTGGGATTCTTACTATGTAATAACAGAGAGTTTTTGTCAAAACACACCACCCTTCTAAGCCATCACACTACTTTTACAAGTGAAAACCTCATTCTCAAAATATTTAACCCAAGGTATAGTGTAAAATTAATATAAAGAACAGAGAACTAATGTTCCTGACCACATAGACTACTCAGAGATACCACATCCTATTGATAATAGATTTCCATAGTACCAGCAGCTCTATTCCCCCAAAACTTAAGCCACAAGTCTGAGGACATTTAGAAGGGATGACCTTTCATGCAATAAAGAACTTTTCAATGTAATAGTAGAAACAGAAATCCTTTGCTTTACTCAAATCTCAAGACAGCAGCTTTTCATCTTATGTTCAATCAGGCTCAGCAGAAATATTTAAAAGGAGAGAAGAAAGGCTTTGTTTTCACATGGCCCTAAAGCTGCTTCTCCCTCCTCCTTCTCCTCCTACCCTGTACTTCTGACAGACTTTTAGGCTCCGTAACATCAAGAAAACTCTATTAGACTTGGAATCACCATGATTTTCTAGGTAGATTCTACATTTAGAAAAACCTACCATGTCCAAGTTTGTATATTTACATGGATGTAACCTTCTTGAAAAGTCAGATTATTGTCTTACACTTTATTTTCATATGGCTTACACCAGCAGAAGTGTAATTTGCAGTTTCTTTAAGGGGCAGAAAAAGCCATATACAGGCTTTCCCTGGAATTCAAGTTGGCTTTTGATTAGCTTTTTGTACAGGTATTCCAGGTGTTGCCTTTAGTTAGACACTCTGATTCTTGCTTTCTAATTATATAGTCCACAATTACTATCACCTTCCATTTCGTTTTTGACATGACATGATCTATTTGTAGCTATACTTTGGGTACTCCAGGAACTAGAGCTCCAGCTAGGTATGATGCGACATAAATTGCGTGTTGCAAATTATATGTTCAGGTCCCAGGAGCACAGCTTCATTCCTCGGTCTCCCAGGGGGGCTGGCAAATGTAACAGCGACAGTCACTTACCTGCTCAGGGAGAAAAGGGTATTGAGGCAGCTGGCCCTTTTCTGCAATAAAAGAGGGCTGGAAAGATGCAGCCCATGATTTGATACGCTGGCTGCTGCTGGAGAAGGATACAAGGGACTCCTTGAAAGGCCCTTCAGCTGGGAAAAAAAAAAGGAAATCTGACTCTTCCAACCTCAGTGCTGAGCTGAGTAGTAGAAGACATCCAGGACCCTCACGAGTCTTTCTGGTTGTGGTGATGGCAGGCTGGGGCAGGTACATGGGCAGGCAGCGGTGTGGACACCTCGTCTGCGTGGGATTCATGTGAGTCAGCCACACAGAGAAGATTTCCAAAGTCATTTCTACACAAACATTCAAAGTACTTCTTTCCTTGGTAATCCCAGCCAAATACAATATGCTCAAATCTCAGGGAATTTTCCTTGCTATTTTGGCCTCTAAATAGTATCAGTTCTCAAGGCAAAACACTGCTATTGCTTACAGAGGCCCCTACCCACCCTCATGAAACCAAACTGCCAACAAAGTTGTATGTCTTCCCATGTGGGAAAAAAACAGCAAGTGCTGCACTAAAGTACAACCATGTAGTGCTTGAACTTTAACATAAATACCAATATTTAGTACCCTGTAGGCACTGAAAAAATATCTACATTGTTTGGCAGAAAGACTTTTGATGATCACACATCGAATCAGAGAAAAACACAGACAGCAAAATTAAAAACTGAAATGAGAATTTCGGTATATCTTTTCCAGAATAAGTTGGAAGCAGGTCACATCATGAGATAGACCAGCATATTTAAATCTCTAAAGCTGTTTAGTGGTATTTGCACTACAGAACATGACACAGAGCATCAGAAATTTTTTCCTCAAGTGATATCATATTTTACTTTATTTATGCTTTTGCTGATTGAAAAAGTTTAACTGGAAAAACAACTGTGTACAGTACTGCAACACCTTATTTCTATTTTGAAACAAACTTGGAACAGTTTTGAATTTAAATTGAGAAAGACTTGGCTAGAGCTGAGCATGCCTTGTGCACAAAGAATCAGAGAAATATTTCTGGTTTTCTCTCTCTTCCTCTTTCATTTCTAGAGGCCTCTAATGTTTCCAAAAGAGAACCTGGCCCATCTTGAAAAATGAAGCCTGGGATAAACCAGGTTGTGGCAGAGCAATATGGAATATACCTGCACTGGAGATGTACTAAAACAAACGTGTTGTGCACAGTCTGACTGGGAAGGCGGTGTGAAGCATAGCATACAAGAGGCAAAATGTGAGAGACCATGGCAGTGATAGTGGGAGAGTTTCATTATCTAGACCTCAGAGCGGATTAAGCAGAGGAAGCAAAGCTTGATCTGGTAGAGGACTCCTTTCTAATTTAATGTGCACATAAACCAACAAGGAAGGGAAGAATGCCAGATGTGGTATTAAGTAACACAGAGAATATGATTTAGGACATTAAGGTACAAAACCAAAAAGAGGTAGAAGGTGCAGTGACTGCTAAGCAAAAGGAGCTTCTGCAGCAGCATTCTCTATTCCAGCTACAAGGAGTATTTAGCCTCAAAAACAGAGGGCAGAGGTACAAGCTGCTGTGGCTACACATCCTCACTGGAGCAATAGCTGGTCCTACAAAACAAACCCTCATCTCCCTACACAGCTCTGCTCCAGTGCAAAGTGCTGGTACAGGCAGTGTGCCTTCTGCAGCCCACTGGCAAACCTGCTGTCTTTCAAGCAGGCTACAGAGACCTCATGGATAAACTATGGTCATTTTGCATCACCTCTGCCCTCTCTTGATCTGCTTATTAATCTGCTAAAGCAGGCACGCAATGCCTGCAGGCTTGGGGGCCTGTTTATGTTTAGCTGCCTCTTGAAGGTGCTTTCCGGGTCACAGAGCTGTCAGGAGTCACCTCGGTTGCACACCAGAAACGTCCCTCCCAAGGCCACTCCCTCCATGCCCTCCCTGCATACACAGAACCTCACAGCAGGTCTCTGAGGCAGGTCTCTCTCTCTCTCACACCTTCATGCGTGAAAGGAAAAAGTTTATCAGAAGGGGACTTGAGCTTGCAATGACAGTGGGATGGAACACGACACAGTAAATCAAACACAGCCATGTAATCAAACACCAAAATGTATAGAGGTGCCACAAAAATACCAAGCGTAGACACACAGCAGTGATAACTTTCCAGGAAGAAAAAGGGATTTACTTCAGAACCAGGTCAGATAATTTTCTTCATGAGGAAATGTAAGCTTTCTTCCAAAAGGTGTTCTGGCAAGTTTCATGTTTCTATGTGATTGCCCCACAAAACATTGTTTAGAGCTCTTAACACAAGGCAGCATCACTGTCATGCCGTGCTAAAAAGCCTTGGGTAATGTATGAGCTATTTCACATATAAGGCCAGGTTCTGGTCATGTCCCACACTCTGTAAAACTAGAGCCACTTCCACTCCAATATATCCAGATCCAGAGAAGTTTGCCACCCAGGCCCCTACCACACTATCAGTTTCCTCTACTGCGCTGTTATTATATTACTTAGCAGGTCTGCCAGTGACATTGCATTCAAAATGGAGCAATTACAAACACTGCCAGGAAATGCTGGAGTAGCAAATGCTTTTTAAAAAATGGCAAGGATGTGAAGAAACTCAATGGAGATCTTTCATCTGATATATGAAAAGCAGATGACCAGGGATGGAATCAGTGGGGCCACGAAAGGGAATGAGTGAGAAGTCAGTGACAGATGAGACTGATGCTGCACTGAGCCTGAGTTAATATCCTTTGCCTGAGTATTTACAGAAGAAGTTGAAGGTCACATCCCGGAAACAGGGATCCATTTTCATGAGGGGAAAAAATGAAATGTTAAAAGGCTTTATGATCCAATCTGGACAGGTAGTTAGTTAATTAGAACTATTAAAAGTTGACAGGACCTGAGACTTAGATTAACTGCATCTCTGAATTTGGAAGGAAATAGCAAGGGAAATTGGCAAACCTTTAGTAATACTGCTTGATAGCTTCCTGAGGATGGCATATCCAGAGATGCCTAGAAAGTAACTACCCCAACTTTACTTTTCAAATACAATAATATCTAAAAACAAACCAAAAAAGATTTTTTTTCTTTTTTGAATCAAGGGAGGATTTAGGAATTCATTCACCAGTAATCCCAACTGCAGCCGCAGAACGGATATTGGAAACATTAATATGGGATGGGGTTATGCAACATGTAGAAATGGCCAGCCTGGGGAAGGAGAGGCAGCTGGATTCATGTCATGTCTGTCAAATGTGCTTTAAGTCCTCTCAATACATCTCTCAACAGAGAGTCAAAAGTGAAGTGACGGGCATAATTTATCCAGATGGAAGAGATTCATTTGGTGCTGCACCCGACACAGAGAGATTTTTCTGTAAAGTCAGTAAAGCACAGCACAGAAAAAGCACAATAGCAGATGCCTTCAAAATTATCTGTGGGACAAGAAGCAAGGTGTCAGCAAAACAGCACAGTTCAGAGTGACTAGAGGGACAGCAACAAGGCAGTACTCCCAAATTTCAGCACCCTACCCAATGTTATTTAACTTTTATATAAATGGCCAGCAGGGGATATAATTTTTAAACTGGAATTTTTTGCTGATAGCACGTAAGTGTAAAATGGTGCACAGAGCAAGCAAATTTAAAATGATTTGAATAAATTAGGCTTATGGACAGATAAAGGGCACATCCAGTTCAGTGCAGCAGAGTAAGACATAATGACTGCAAGGCACCAAATATAATCATAGGCAGGAAAAAGGAAGGAGAAGAGGGAATACGGTCCAGGGGAAAGGATATACAGTAATTACTGATCAAATACTGAATGAATGCTTAGAATAACTGGGAAAAAAACAAAGACAGGCAAATTCCTCATGCTTAAAAAACAAGCAAATTCTTTATACATGTTGTCTCTTCAGTAAAGCTGAATTGAGATGTCTTTTCCAGCTCTCAAAAAATGCTGAGATAAAAATCCAAGAGTTTGAAAGTAAAGAACTGCATTGTCTCAATAAAGACACAACATGATAAGACTTATAAAATATATTGTCCCCTCCCCCCAGCAAACAAACATGCAAAATGACTTTCTTGCATTTTGAATGTTAATTTGGGGTCTATTTCTGTTTAAAAAAAAAAAGCATAAATAAGTCGAAAGGTAGTTATTACCAGTGAAAACAGCCTTTTTACTGCAAAGGTTATGACATTAACCCAGGGAAAAATTCATGAATATTCACAATCACCATTTGTCATTAAGAATCATAAAATTAAATGTTGAGTAGGGCTTTAGAAAACTCCTCTAGCCTACTAAATTCCCTCTTCACTACTTGTTATTATGCTAGCATATATCACAACCTTTTTTTTTTTTTTTGCATGCATTTTAGCAAATTCCTGCAAGTTTTCCTTATCCATCTCTACAAGGAAAAGAGAATGAAGATAGGAATCACAAAGATCTGTAGAAACCTGCTAGAAAATGAATAACTACAGATTCAGCCAAGGACTTCTTCAGGTGTTTGTAACCAAAGAAAAGAATTCCCCCAAAGAAACACAAATATTAAAAGAGGACAAAGTTGCTGGGTTTGCTCCTAAATATCTCAGAAACTATTTTGTTTTCACATTTGCACCTGTCAGATTTGTTGCAGCCACCAGGTGCTACATAATATGTGTGCAAACACAATGGACAGCCTTTTGCAAGGGAATAAAAGGGCTGGAAACCTGACTGGGGAAAAAAAAAAGGGAGGCAGATGTTTCTCAATCAGGAGCAGCCATTGGCAGGTAGAATGACTGAATAAAATGATAAAATTAGGTGAGGTGCTTCAAATACAATCTCAATAGGCAAATGGCCTTGCCATATTCTGCAAAGCAAAGAAATTGCACAGGCATGGAGCACAAAACTGGGAGTCTGCTTACTGAGCAAGAGCAAATTCTGCAGAAGGCGGCTCTAATGCTGGAGGGAAGTGATGAAAAGCCACAGCAATAAATGAAGAGCCATGGTTAAAGCAGAAACCATATGCATTCAGAGAGCAAAGTGGTCTCCCACGTGGAGCAAGAAGTCCATGTGTGGGTACACGCACAGAGACACACAATAGCTCCCGAAACGTTTATGAAAGCTCGGCTCTTTATCTACACATCCATTCACCCTCATGCTATGAAAACCAATGTGCCAGTGGAGGCCTGGCTGTCAATCAGCCAGGAGAATAGTTGTCCCCAGTGTTAAAACATCCCAGGCCATTTGCATGTTTACTGTGCTCAGTGATTAACACACTGAGAGGGTGACAGGGCCAGGATAACCCACAGAAAGAGAACAGCTACACTGCCAGAGAGATGGGGAAGGGTACCCTGGCATTCAGATCAAGGACAGGAAATAGGGAGTGCATTCCTATCTGTCCCTATGTTAAAGAAAGCACAAAGCATGGAGTTTAAATCCTGGAAGGTTGATCCATGTCATATGAGCTGAGACTGCCTGGTTGGGCTCAGCCCCTCCAGGAGTCACAGCAGCCCAGGTTTGTTCATCAGGGGCAGGGAGTAGTTCCCTGTCGTGGTGCCCTGGAGAACAGCTGGAGTTTTTGCAGTCTTTGGGCTGCAGGCTGCTCTCTAACCCCAGCCTATAAAGGCCATCCTGATGATATAACATCTGTCCCCAGCTGCTGCACAGGCTCAGCACAGCTGGGTACGTTTGCAATGTTAGCTGCATGTTACCTAGTTCCACCACTCCCAACCCCTGCTCCAACCTCAGAATACCTGGGCTATCTTTGGGAGGCACGCTTCCAAAATGCTTGAACAGCCCTCTTTCTCCAGAGGGAGCGAGTAGTGCAATCAAATGTCAAATTCTCACCCTACTTCCACATATTGCTGATGATAGAGCTCACCTTCAGCAGCTAGCACTCCTGTTGCATTCACATCTTCCCTCTGGCCTATTAATATATACAGCCACTTGTGCTCATTGGCATGGTGACTGTGCTTATGTCAGTCATGCTTCTTTGTATTCTCCCTGCTTAGCCACTCGCTGTTGTGCAAAGGATGTGTGCATCAGGCTCAACACCTGCTAGAAATATCTGAGCGCTCTGTGCCTTTCCACCCTTCCCAAGCACTCTGTCCTCACGTCAAGTATTTTGTATTCTTTTTCCAATCTGGTCCTCATTTTTATCACTTTCCCCAATCTTATTTTCCAGCTATCCAGCTTTCCTGATATTTCTTTGTTACATTTGCTGTATCACTCAGGGTTTGTTGCATTCAAATTGCAGCCATTCACTGATGGACAAAAAATTTAAAAAACACCTAAAAAAATCCCAGCTCTTCTTCCTTTTCCTCACCTCCCCTCACTTCCCAGAAAAAGAAAAAAAAGCTAAAATCCTGCAAGAGCAAAAAGTGAGAGACAAGCAAGCTGAAATTGTTATCTGGCCTGTCTGACTCATCAACACAATGAATCCTGAAAGCACTGAACATGATGGTAACCGGGGGTCCTTGCTGCTGCCACTGGGACAATAGTACCCTGCCCCCTCCAAGGTACCCACTTGAGCCCTCTTGCTGGGATCAGCATGCATGCAATGGCACAAGTAAGCCCAAATCCTGTTCCAAAACCTGATCCAGCTTAAAAACAAACCTGACTAAAAAGAACATCTATTGCCAGCCATATCCCGTTCATACTGTGGTATAGATCTAACTACAAATGTATTCTCAGTCATACATAGGCAAAATTCAGTATTTCAGTAAAAGAATTTGGGCAAAATCATGACAAAGCTTAAAAGCTCTGCAGAGACATCCCAGATTTTGGCAGTGTTTAAGCTGGTAAGGTTTCTGGGGTTCAGGATAGAAGCTTTGGCTTACTTAGAGGAAGACTAACTGAAAACCCAGCCCTTGCTGTGTAAAGCAAATATTTTCATACAAAATAACATCAAGAAAACATTTGAAAAATGGGCTAACTACAGTAGGAAGTTAATACGCATTTTAAACTCTTATCACTTCTTTTGTTCCCTGAATTCTCAGTTCCTTTTTTCCCTGTATTTAGATCCTAAATGGCACAGTGCTACCGGTATGAGTTTACACATTATATATTATTATGATATTTAGTACTATGAATGTTTAAACATCTTATTAACTCTCAAATAGAATTTGCCTTCCCTCTGCAGGACCCCTTTCTCACAACAAAAACTAGAAGCGCCTTGCAGATATATCCATGCAAAGCTTCCCCCGACACTGCCCTTCTGAATTGCCCAGAGAACAACATGGAGTCCCGAATCACAACACAGGGTTCAAAGCTTAACTTTCAGGAATTCACTTTGCACTGCTCCTATCACCTTGAGAAGAGCTGTACCAGGCCACCCGCCACCATTCATCATTTCCTTTTTTCTGAAAGATTTTTCTTTGCTCCGTTCACTTGCTGCGTTATTTCCCAGAGGACTGCTCCTGGATTGACTGGGCTTTAATTGCTCAGCCCTGCCAGGCTCAGGGTGGAATTTCACCTTCGCTTCTCCCCCTCCCTTGCCCTCCGGAGCTGCTGCAGCTCTCGGTGATTTCTGAGAAACAGCGATTAGCAATTCACTAAGTTTTTCCCTTTATTGCCTTCATGTGGATACGCATGATGTAGGCCAGCTGATTTGCATTTATTCCTGCTATCCCCTCAATGCTTTCAAAGAGCTATCTTCCTGCGATCTGTATTATTTTCCAATCTTCCTTTATCTAAAAAGAAGTTTAGTGTTGTTATGACTTTCCTAATCACTCCTTTCCTCCTCCTCCTCCTCCTCACTTATTAATGGACAGGCTCTTTGTAAGCATCTGTCCTCCTGCTGATGCATTTGTGCAGTCACTTCTCATTCCCCAGACCAGCTTTAACCAACTTTGCTACTTTCCCCCCATTCTCACTTGCACAGCTTTTTCCAGGCTGCACTCTTGCTCTTGTCTGCCTGCTTCTCTGTTGACAAAAGGGTACCTTATGCCCTCATATATACAGCTCATCCTTCATGTGTCTACAACAGGTAGACATTTGCTGCCACATGAATCTTTGGCACAGAGCCGTCAGGAAAGCAGGTAAGGTGAACAGGGAGTATCTGTGTTATCACAAGCCCTGATACCTCAATAGCATCCATCACAAGTTGCCTGTATCCTTTGCTATTAATCATTCCTCGGACTCCTCACAAAGAGACTAGGCTGGAAGCAAAGGCTCTGCAATGGGCACAAGATGCTCATGTGAAAAAGAGCTCAGATACCTCGTTTCCGTCTCTTTCCTATCATGTTAGAACAGCTCAGCACTACCAAGAGGTCAAAAACCTGAGCCAAGTTTCCATGCACTTCCCTGCTTCTGACTGGTTCCGGTTATCACTCCTTACTACTGTTCAGTGGGTGTTCATTTTACCCGTGCTCAGCTGTCTATGTGTTCTGACCTGGACTCTTCTGCCCCAGGACACACGGATTGTCCAGTCAGTCCTTTTTATTCTCCCAGTGCTACAGGACTGCCTCTCCAACACATGATCAAGTAGGTCCAAGCCAGAGGTACACCAATAGCATTTTATGTTTTCACATGGTCTCAAACCATGCAGCCTCTAGCTGGAAACACGACTCAAAACACAACTTTGGCAGTATTTCCTCAAAGGGGATTAGTTTCAGTGACTGTCTGCAGGAAAGTGAACTTCCCTTTGCCATCTCTTGCCTGTTCCTCTCAGTTTTCCTGGTTGCTTTACCCTCCCTTGAAGGCATATTGTGCCTGCTAAGTACACGGGAAAAACACAAGGATAAGCAACACGAATGAGGGCACACTGAGCATTAGTATAACATATGAGAAGACCAGAGAACAGACTAACACCTCATTCCCGAGTTTAACGAGGAGCTCGTCATCGTCCTGCTCTTTGTCCAAACCTGCAAGCTCCTTTATGAAAGAGGGAGGAGGCTGGACACACACTGCTCATGGCCAAGAGGTCTGTGCTCCAAGGTCACCCTTGTGCAGAGCAGCCTCACTTCCTCATGGGAATGCAAGAGTCTTACACTTGCACATGAGAACTTCAGGATTGCAGCTGCATAGCCAAAATCTGGTGTCTTCACATAAGGCTGCATCTGTTGCATATGTTCAGTGGAGCAGAGGAAGTAGCCAGGGAAGACAAGGAGTAAATAGGGAAGAAAGGCCTCTGCATGAAGCAAAATTCAGCTGTAAGACCTGCAGAAGGCAAAAAATATGGGCTTTGGCTGAGTAGTCTCTGCTGAAGGGTTTGCACAAAGGGCCTCAGTGTGCAGCAGGTATTCCAGCTCTGTCATTGTGCAGATAATTAAAAACAATAATGAAAGGGAGGTTTTCTATGCCTGTGCTCTAGGCACAGACACAGCTCCTGAGCTGCAGAAGCTGAGTGGTCCCTCTGCAGCAACATTTGCATTACTGCTAATCTGTAATGGGGATCCCCACTTAGCTCCATGACTCTATCTGACTGTTTTCAGACCTTTACCATTCAAGTCAAGAGGCTCCTTCCTCTAGAAATTATATTAATATTTGAAAGCATGTTTCCTAATTTGTTTTAACAGGCAGCAAGGATTTCTGTTCATATCTACATGAGTGCATTGTTTTCCCAGCATGCAACTCAAAAATAAAAGAAGAATCATATCCATTTCGTAATTCCTTCTAAAGCCAGGTATATATGAGTTTAAAATTTTTGATACTGTTACATCTGTCTCATCTAGCAACAGGAAATAATCACAGGATCTTGCTTTCTCCCTCACAGAATAAGGACCAAATTAATGTACAAATCTAGTGAATCTGAATTATAAGTGAGCTACTCCTTACTATAATTTCTATCTTCTTACATCCTTCTGATTACAGTCTTTCTTGCTACACATCTCTTTCAGACCCTCATCCATGTAAATTACTCCATGTTAGACTATTTCAGATTCAGTCAGACCAAGAGGATTAATTTCAGAGCTGATATGTAAGAAGGTGTAAATTCTAAACTGGGGTGTGAGAAGGGACAAGATTTTCCCTTAAGGCTTTGGCTGTCCTCCTCCTGGATTTACACAGAAAGGAATCCCAATCCCTTTATCACTGCCAGGAAGCAGCTGAGGTATCCAGAAGTACACAACATAGCAGCTTAGATTTATTCAGACTCATCTCTTAGTTTGAGCCTGATATGAGTATTGCATGGACTTGTCCCTTCCAAATACAAGGATTTGTCTGGAAATCGTGAGAGGGGTTCTCTCATAGGGAGATAATTCTGGAGTTAAACAAAAAACTCCAGAAGGATATGTAAAGATATACAGCCCCCAGTATAATTTAGGATATCCTCAGATCTCTAAATGCAAGCCACATCAATGTCCAGTGACACTTAACCTCATTTTTATTCACTTAAACAGGAAGCTCAGTGACCAGAGTTGCTGTGTGGCTACAGTTTCCACTGAGCCCTGCTTGATGACAACATTCCTGAGAGGAGAAAAAAAATCAAGCCATTTATTTAGGTGACTTATAGATAAAGGTTTGTATTTTTTAGTTTCGCAAGCCTGCATGTTTGCAGATGATATAAAAAGATGTGAAACAGATAACAGCTAAAATCACAACACTAAGATAGTTCGTTAATGTAGTAAAATGTCCATTAAAGAATTATCGGTTTTTTGTTAATGCAAATTCATTGTGGAGATAAACAAGTACAACTTCAGAGACACCAGTGCAGATAGACCCAAAATAAATTTGGACCTGTAAATCCAGTCAGAACACAGAACCCTACAAATATTTCAGACTTTCTCCAGCCTTGCTGAGAGAAGCCTTGCTTCCCTCTGCTCCTATGCTTTGCAAGGCCATGAGAGATGGATTGCAAACCCTCAGCCTGCTGTCTCAAGTGAAAATTCTCACTCCAATATTTTTGAAATTCAGAAACTTCAACCATTTAATATGCTGGAACCTTTCCCCACTGGGCAACTGAAAATTATCACCACCTAATGATTATTCAGTGACATCTGCAAAATAAGTTTGATGTTTTTGGGCCAGTTTCTCTTGGACAGATGTCAGTATCATAAACTATGCTATCGTTGACACTAATTGGTATCATTCTTGTCAAACAATCTGCAGTATGGCAAAAAACCAGAAGTAGAACTTACATTAAATTTCTCTTTTGCTTATGCAAGTATTTCTTCGTGTCATGGACACTCTCTTACCCCAAATGTTCCTATACCTTCAAAAACTAGAGGACTCACCAAGGAAAAAGCTCAGGCTCTTCAAGCAACATTAAACCCAGTATTCTGAGTGTGGATCACTGCAGAGAAGACACAGACACTAAATCTCATTCTAAACTGTGTTTACTCTCAGTAAATATTTCTTCTTGCAAAAAGCATTGCCATGGCATTGTGCAAAGCTGTATAAACAGTTGTAATTTTGTCCTACTTTTTGATCCTTGCAGCTTGTGTCCAGGTTGCTGAATTGTTCAGTTGTCAAGGACAGGCTTAAAAATTTTATGCATTGGCATAGCATGTGATGTAAACTCTCATGCACCTGACATGTCACACATGAATAAGTCAGGCATGGCTTGTGATTCACTCTTGGATTTAAAGACAAGTAAGAGTAGCTTTTCTATGAGGATAGAACACAGTAGGCTCAGTTTTGCAATTAGGAATTTAAAAAATATTTAAGTCTCAAATTAGATTTTGTTTAAAAAATCTAATGATCACTGAAAAGCTGTGTAACTTTTTCTGCACGAATATATGCACACTGGGTCCTTTGCCTGTCCTGGATGTGCTGTCATCTACTCCTGAGTGAGTCAGTTTTTACTCATCCCTATGCTAGTTACGGTGCTCCTTGTTCTTTCTGTGCTAGCCTCATATAATGCTCTTATGTCACACACTCAAGTACTGTCACTGTGATGAACTTATGATTTCTCTTAGGACCTTCTACAGCTGGTGTGGTACTGCAGGACGGGTTAGAAATCAAAAATTTCCAACATTTTAAACCAGTCACAGTCAAACAACACTTACTAGCTCTTGATGCATCCATGAGCAGCAGGCAGCTGCAGAGTGGTTAATAGCTGGAGAAAGTTATCCGTTTAATTCTGCTAGGTAAGCAGAAGATCAAAACATGCAGAATATCTACTGTCCAGAATTTCGTGGTTCATACTTGTCTGCATCCCAAAGCTGCAAACAAAAGCATGAGCTCAGTTTAGACCTGCAAGCAGCACCCTTTCCACTGTCTTCACAGAAGGCATTCACATTTAATTGTGCAAGTGTGCAAAACTAGGGCCTTAATTTGTGAGTGCTTGATAATTTTTCACAGACAGGCCTAAAATTTGCCCTTCCTAGCCTACTGGCTTCAGTGTGAATTATATATGAATTTCCAGGGGCAAGATAAGGGCCACAGTCATTTCTCTCTTGGTTTCCAGTCATTTCTTTTCATTTATTCCACACCAGCAGTTACAAAAAGTGGTCTGGGGATTGGTGTGCTGTTCTGGCAGTGAGTAATAGGGAGTCTGGGTTTGTTAATATAGATAGTTTTCAAAATAAACAGGTAAACTGACGATACTGGAGGAAAATGATTACAAGAGGAAAAGAGGGATTTATGTCTAGCTCTGACAAACCGCTAATACCAGCTCTCTCAACCAACAACTAGTCCACAGCACTTTGTTCCAAGTTCTTTTTCCAGAGAGACATTTCAAGGCAAAATTCCCAGAGAGACAATCACTCTCCCAGAATAAGAGACACGAAGGATATTAGGAAAACTGAAGGCTGATTGAAAGCGAAGATTTTAAAGGGCAGCCAAATTCCTTCCTATGGCAAACTGGGACATAGCTGTCATCTTGAGCCATTTCTTTCTTTCTTTTTTTTCTTTTTTAAAAATCTTCTGGGCTCCTAGTTTAATACCTTCTTTTAAAAAAAGGTTTTTTAGGTCTAATCAGTGATTATGAGGTAAAGACATATTCACGTCCTTCAAAAAAGGTAGTAGCGCAAAGAGTTTCCAATTACCCTTTAATTAAAATATTAATTAATTAACAAAGTGTATTTATGGAATAATTATATAATTTCACACACCATCGATCATATTTTAAACAAATTCATTTAATTAAGTTGACATGTAGACTGCATGCTCTCAGTAGAGCTTTTCTGAAATACCAGTGCATGTCTGCCTTTAAGGAGATTCAAACTGCACAGGGGAAGTTTACAATGGCCCACAGTGGTATTCAGCACAGAAATGAAGGCACTTCATACTTTTAAGTAAATTTAATAGCACTGACTGTATCCCCAAAGGCTAAAGTCCTCTATCTGCATAAAAGGCACTGGGAAGGCAAGAGCAGCACGAGCTTTCTCACTACCAGTATCCCTCATTCTGACCTGGAGGGGCTGACTTTAATAAACGGTTAATCATTATCCTCTTCGCCAAGCCTGTTAAGCAGCTTAAGAAGCTTGGCATTTCTGTGGTGGGACTCAGTTAAGGCTACCAAATCATTTCGCACAGCCTGCTGAAAGCCATCACATGCAGATAGCACAGTGTGCTGGGGCAGCATTTAAAGAGAGCTCTGTGCATGTTTGGCACTTTTCCCCTTGGAGTCATCGTTTCTGTTCTGCCTCGTGCTCCCATGGGCTTGTGATGGGTTGTGGCCCTGATTCAGGGCATCATCGCCTTGGTTTTCCTTCCAGCCTCTGCAGTCTGGTCTGACTCTGTGCTGTGGCCTCCTCCATCCTTACAGTTTTTCTAAGGTTAACTCAGGATATTCAAACATCCCTGTTTGCAGTTTGGGCCTCCAATGCCCATTACAATCTGTTCCTAAAGGAAAGATTCCAAATTACCTGTGCAGCTCCTAAGTTTTAAATCTCTGCGTTTCAAGTGTGCTCCCTTTGTTTTAGCCTCTCATAGAAGACAAATAGCATAGCTGCAGAATTTCATGCTTTCCAACTGCAATAAACCTCACATTTTTGAAGCAGTTTGTTAACAGTTTCTTACTCCCTCACTTAGCTTAATGTTAGCTTGCTGAACAAGTCATATTAATCAAGTTACTTGTCTGTTGCTCACAGTCCCTTTCAAATTCATAGAAAGGTGTCTGCTGAACGCTTTTAGGCATTCAGTGCTTTTCTGAGTACCTGTTCCCTGGGAGTCCTTAGCTGCTGTTCTGCAACTCTCTCTACTCACAAACTCCCTTCTCAATCCTCCCCGCAGAGGACACCTTATAGGGGCTTTCACTGCTTGGTCAAGCTCTACTCTGTTTGCACTTTGCAGCCTTCTCCCCACACAGCAGCCAGTATTTGCCACCAGATTCCAATATACACCCCTACGGTGACAGCAGACACATCTTGTTGCATGTATAACACAAACCTCACAAAATTCATCAAGCAAGTTCAAATCTGTGTAGAGATGTTGACTTTAACTGATGTTAGCGAAGTAACAGGAATTACACCCATAGGGATTTTGTCCCAGTAATGTCACTGAAATGGGCTATTCATGAACATGAATATCAGAAGCTGAATCTGAAAAAAGACAGTATAATGTCTGGATGTTTACAGTCGTACGTTTCAATCCCTTATGTCTCCTTATGTCTGCAAAGTAATTTTTTAGGTCATTAGAGTCTAAAAATTCAGCTGTCATTCTTTTACTCTTTTGTTCTTATTGAGAGTTTATCCATAATTTAATGAAAGTTTCAAGGAATTGAAGAAGGGAAGAAAAGGAGCCCTTGAACTCCCCTAACCAGCCCCATTCAGTTATCCTGCTTCCAATTTCTCATGACATCCCTAGTCAGAACGAGGGAAGTGGCTGAAATTCTAAAGAGCCTCTTAATGTTGCCTGGATTTTCTAGTTTCTGTTCAGTCACAGCCAAATACAATAAAACCCCACATTAAATTGGTATTTAACACCATAGGTGGTATAGAATTTATGTTCACTTTTAGACTGTACATGCCTGAGAAAAGTTAGCCGAACACAGAAATAGATTATGACACTAACAACATAGATGACATTATCAGTTTAAAAGTGCTTCTCACAAATGGGCACCAGCTTTCAAATCATTCATTAGAAACCAAGATGAAGCTGATTCATAACTAAAAACATCTAGGAAGATTATGCACTAGTAAGGCTTGCAAAAGCTCCACTGACTTCCCACTATCTCAGATTCTCCTGTTTGTAAGAGCGAAAATCTGAGTTGCTAACAGTCTACTATAACAGCAGTAATCTGTGCCTTCTGACATCCAGGTAAGTCTGATTTCCAGACATTTACACCAGTAAAGAAGGTAGACCAAGTCCCCTGCTCCACTTCTTTTCCTTTCACGCATGTAAAGCTGTGCCTTTAAATCCATGTTTGGATACCCAGGTAAGTGGTCTGAGATTATACTGAGGTAAGCATCAAGCACTTTTTAATGAAGTTGCCACCCTTTTTACTTTCTTAAAAATAATCTCTATGCAAAACTCTCCACACTGCCCCTTTGCAAAAGGCCTTTTCTATCTCTCCCTCTAGATTTCTGAGCATTTTGTCCACAACCAAATGCACCTTTCCCAGCTGAACAATTTTCAATCCCGCACAAAGCACAGTACATTTTATTGCTCTCATGGCCAATCTCTTTCTTCCACCTCTCCCTTTTTTTCACAGCCTCTGCCTCCTGATTTCCAGCCAGCTCTTGAACTTTCCACATAGGCTGGTTGGGATGGGCCCAGCTTTTCATCTTAATATAGTACCCCAGAATTGCAATTACCTTTCTTTTCCTTTACTCTCTGTTTCAGCCCCTTTGTCTTCAGCCTGGCCCTGGGAGGTTGTTTCCCATCTACCAATCTGTTCACTATGTTCTTTCTCTTCATTTTCCCTCTCTGTCTTCTCTGTAAGTCCTTAATCACACCTCTGTGTCCTCCCTGCTTCACCTCTTTCCCTCTCTCTCTCTTTCTCTCTCCAGTTACAGCTCTGCAGGCAGGGTTTACGAGCAGGGATCTCTAGTGATGTCCTAGAGGAATATGCCTTGGCACACTGTCTGGACTGTTCAAGCCCTACTGCACCCCTGTGTGCCACAAAAAGCTCTACACAGAGAGGCAGAACAGAAAAGAAATGCTTTACAGCCACTTTCTTGTACACTATTTTTTCCTCTCAGCGTCTAAGGAAGATTTAGGGGATAGGGGGGAGGGAAGAGCCTAGATTTACAAACAACAATCAGGCAGGTAAATATTCTGCAGTTTAGTTGCAGCCAAGGGAATACAGAAAGAGGTTATTTAAGCAAGAACAAGCCAGAGTCCCCTGTGTTCATAACTGAGCTAGCAATTTCAAATTCTTCTGTGTGTTACCTCAGTACTAATAATATCATACCTGGAATCCACTTAGCCTTCTCTAGAATTAATTAGTATTATACAGCCTGGGCTGGGCTGGTGAGCTGAGTGCCTGCTGAGAAATGTTCTGAAGTTAGGGCACCGATACCATCAGGTCCCACCACTGAGACCACAAACATGAGAGATCATAAAAATAAACAGTCACACTGCTCTCAACTACGTTTTGTTTGCTGCTGATTTTAGGACAGCACTGATGTCACCAAAATCAAAACTTGGAACAAATTTTGAATACTGATCATAGCTATGTAAGAGATAGGCACAGCTCCTCATCAGCTCGTGCAGTGCATATCCCTTGCTGTACCCCGTGGGAGAAGCTAGGCTGGTGCAAGTAGAGATGGAGTATTTCACTGAGCTGTGAGGCCAAGTCTAGTCCATAAGGCTCAGAATCATGCCTAGGATCTTCCCTCCCTCGCAACGCTGACTCCTGATATGAGAGAAATCAACAAGGAATGAGCACGTCTTTCCTGATGCGCCAAGATTTCTGCATTACTCCCAAAAAGGCCTCTATCACTTATCATCATGGTAGAGGCTTAACCCTCTCACAACTCCTTTTAGCTTTAACCTACCAGCAGTAGGCTCCGTTTAGACTTTGAAAGGAAGAAAATATCTGTTTCTAGAGATTGAGACGCATCACTTATATTATGCAGCTTCACAAAGCAAACAAAAGCAGAGTCCAGCGTCAAAGCGAAGAGGAGAACGTCACAGAAAAATAAAAGCTCCCAAGAAAATGCCAGTTATAAAACAGAAACATTATTTACTGCCTCCCAAACTGAAATTTTAAAGTATGCTTTATATAGCATTAATTTGCTGTGAAGTATCATGCATTACACTGCAGAAACAGGCAGTACAGGGCTGTCACCTATAACTGTGCCCTCAACAAGTTATTGAAGCATCCATGCCTACCTCCTCTTCTTAATCATACTCTTTGAAGTCATTAAAGGTTTGCACGGAGTGCAAAGAGAAGAGCTGATTTGTGTGGAAAGCACCAACTCTGCTGTTGCAACAGCCTGGAAACTACACCTCCTAGTTCCATGCACCTGTGTAGCAAAAATAACCTGTGTTTCCATATGAAACTTGAGAGCCAGTGAGTTCTGACTGGCACGGAGGGTGGCAGTTCTCTTCAGGAGCAGCTCTCCTGTCTGCCTACATCCACAGTAATTGAGCATCTATCAGAACAATTGATTACTGAGATGAAGACAGTGAATCTATTACTTCTCTCTCTCATAATGAATTCAACATTTCTCAGGACAGTGAGCATTTAAACGGCTGATCATACAAATGGTGCAAAACAGTCCGTAACTCATTAACATATGACAAGAAAAAAAATATACCCAAGTCTATGACTTCTTTTTTGGTGACAATACAAGTCATTTGTACAAAGCTCAGAAGAAAAAGAAAATCTATCTGTACACTTAAAGGATTTTATGCAGGGATTTTTTCGTTAATAAGTCATGGTTAGTAAGAAAAAGAATGTGCCAAACCCTAGTATTTTAATTAAACAGTGTACATTTCTCATTGGGCTTGTTTGCTTTTCTGCATATGGATTCCTCTAAGGTCCCTAAAGCTAGCAAACCTGAACGCTTTTAAAGATGTTCCCCTGCAATATGTAATTGAAATTCCTTAAAATATTTAGAGAGTTCTAGAAGGGAATGTTCTGCAGCAATAAATTACTGTAGTGTCATGGTAGCAACGTACTGAGAGGGCAGAGTAGGTTTTGAATTCCTATTCTTAGCTACTTATAATTTTGTCTATATATTGAATTTTTTTAGCATTAACTCCAAATTTTACCTTTGGAATGCCTTTTCCCCCCCCTTCCATTTCAAAATTGAGCTCAGCATCATAAATCAAAAGCAGTTTTCTTCTAAAACTTCAAATTTGTCATGCCTATGATTGAATGAAAAAGGTTGCGTTTGTCTTTTTAGAGGAACAAAAGATTGAAATATCTCCATTAGGAACGAGTATTTCTGTACACCTTGAACGCTGTTGCCCCAGCCTCTGAGCTTTTCCCGGCTGAACTAGGATGTGCCTTGATCTCACGAGGGACGCACACATACCCACCTAATCAAGCACTGGGATAGTCCCATAGAGCTCTACCCGTGTTCAGAGACAATCACTTCACAGGATACAAGTTCCATTTACAAAATATTTAATTCATAAAGTAGGACCTCTAACATCCCTTCTCATTCTCAGAATAAACCAGTACATAGCTGTAGAGAATATAAATCTTTACTATTATTTGCTACGTTTGTGATTGATGAGACAAATCTCAAAAACATGAAGTGGAAAGGATGTGTTCATCCCACATTTTCATATCCTGAAACAGAAGATCACTTCCCTTTTCAGACAGCTTAAAATCTTAGTTGTTTGGGACCATATTTTAAGATATTTAGGTGCCCAGTTCCCATGCAGGTGCCTAATGAGGTATTCAAATACGAGAGGCCTTCACACCACTTGAGAAGCCATTCTGTGCTTTTCCTGTTTTGTTTTTCAAGCCTTAGCTTGTTTTAGATGTTCTTCACTTTTGCTTGTAGGACTTTTCAGGATTTCCCAGGATGACCCAGAACGACTTCCTCTTTTCCCTCCAATGTGATTTTATGCATTTTAAAGAGTTCTTGGGCAGATCGCTGCCCTTCCTAGTGGGCAACGCCAGCAGCACTGATGTTGCTGCAATAGGGTGTTGAAGCGAAGCAATAGCTTTTATCTTGGCTGAACCAGTACCTATTTTGCAAAGAGATTCTCTGAATTCCCTGAATGCATACTCACAACACAGACTGCTGCTCCACTATGCTTTACTTATCTTTTAGGAGTAAAAACACAGAGTAGCAGGCCAAATTAATGAAGTGGATGGGTTGGATTAAATGACATTAAAAAAAAATCTGAGGAGTTAAATGGCTGAGCAAAAACAAATATGTTATTTTCTGCCAAAATTTTAATGGCTTTTTAAAATATCAAACATGCTATAAAGTCAATTTATATGTATGTGTGGCTAAGAGTGCCTGCAGAGCCTTACTTTAGTACAGGCAACAGCAGTTGAAGCTCCAGCTGAGGGAAAGGGAAGGGGGAGTTCCTCTCTACTCTGCCAGTCCCCTCTGAGGCTGCCAGCCGAGCAGGCAGAGAACACTCCAGCGACACACAGAGCGCCATCCCGGCAAGCGAAGGCGCCCGGCCAGACGGCAGTGGCAGTCCCGGAGCACGGACCGATGCAGACGGTGAGAGCGGGCCGCTGCCCCGCACGCAGGGGAGCCCCCCGAGCCGCGTCGCTCCGGGGATGCTCCGGGGATGCTGCGGGCGGAGCCCAGCGCAGCGCAGCGCTCCGCCGGCCGCGTCACAAGGACCCGCCCTCCCGGGGGCGGCGGGACAGGTTATTACCCTCTATTGCTTCTAATTCCGCTATTGCCTCTTTCCCAGTAACCCCCTGACATTTCTCAGTATACTTAACAGTCTCCATAACAACTACTCCTCGAGGAAATTTTAATTACAACATTATTTGGAACTGTTGATTGTTTATTTTGACAAGACAAAGAACATGGGAAAAGAAGATTCATTGAGAAACATGGGCTGAGGAAAAGGTTGCTTTGCAATGATTTCTGATGCATAAAAACCCATACTAGGGACATGATGAAAAAGAGATCTTAAAAAAAATGAAAAAGGTGCCTGTACCTAGTATTTCTCTCAGAAAAGTGCTCATGCTAAACAAATTGCAAGGGAGTTGAGGAAGCAGAAACATGCACTTGTTCCAGATTAAAAAGAAAAGTAGAAGAAAAAACAACAGTACTGGAATTTTCTGGCACCCTCAACCATTACGGGCATTTATTTCAGAGGTGCAAATACTGGAAACAGATATTCTTAATGCAACTAAGAGTCAAAATTACATCACAATGTAAGAAGAGCAAACAGCAGACTGGGAAGTGTATTTAAGGTAAAAAGAAACCAATGAGGAAGGAATGAGAAATTGATAATAAAAACATTGAAGGGTAAAGTACATCAATTAGAAAAATAGGAAACAAAAGATCTGCTCAATTTAAAAGAATGGATGAATGATTCTTCCTCCCCACCTCATTACTGGCATCTGGTACAGAGAATAAATCCAGCAACTGTTTTCACAGTGCAAGGTCTTGGTTTCCTTTCTGTGAACAGGGGGTGTAGGTAGAAATCCACACTGATTTTAATGTGTGGATTCCATGTGTAGGAACCAGAATGTATTATTAATTTACCCTGTATGGAACAAAACCATCAGACTGACAACAGCAGACACAGACTAGAGAAGCTATTCAAAGCCATAGATTAAAATGATGAATGGTACTGAATTTTTCTTTGGGGGATCAACTACATTTTAAATAAATCAGGGTTTTAGATGACAAGTCAAGTTTATACCAGTTATGGGGTCCCTATTTCATGTAGTGACATCCAGAAGATCCAGACATGTTTCAGGAACTTGAGGATTGTGTCCTCTAACCACTGAGCCATTATGCACAATCTGAAAATTTCAGGCTATGTTTGCATTAGCAAACTGTGACACCCATCATCACAGGGTACAAGTAGACAGGGCTCAGCCATTAAAAACACAACCCTCAAAACTAAACAGCCCAGTATTTCATCATGCCTCACTCTGTCACTGTTCACGTCCCTTTAGGAGTATAATATACCATTGGACGCTTCACAATCAAGAAAGATCCCAGCTGGAGCTTTGATGTCAAGAATATCAACTCCCCATGGAAGAATCCAGTGTAAGAAATTTCAGAGGAGGAAGAAGCATGCTGCAGAAATCTCAGGAAACGGCCTTTCAAAGTGAGGCGAGATCACAGCTTTCCATTCTCCTCCAAGTTAATTACTTAACCTCCTAGAAAAAGCAGCAGAAAAAATTGCTTACACACGACCTACAAAGAGCAGGCAACATAGAAGTGCAAAAGCAAATCAGAAGTGAGAGAATGCTTTTGCTCAGATGCTGGGCAGTAGTGGTAGGAGACACCGAGTTACAGTGTTTTTACTGAGGTTAGCACAGTGGGACAGATTTCTGAATGGGACCTCTGGACATCAACACAAGCAAGAGAAAGAGCAGACAGATGCCGAGTTTCCATTTCAAAAACTGTTCAGCCACTTTAATTTACCTGCACCACAATATGTAGTTTAGCTCCCCTCTGCATGCTCCTTTGCATTCAGTTTATTTCCTCCTTCACACTCCAAATTTTCTGTTATGTCTTCAACTACTGAATCTTCTTCGTCTGCCTGTGAGCAGGCAGAGCATTATATTTAAATTCCTGTTCTCATTTCATTTAGTATTTCAATAAAGTACACCTCTTTTTTCCAGGCTGACAAGTGTGGAGGAATGGGCAGCACCATGGAACATGGCCCATGTACCCAGTGATTTCGGGTAATTTGAAGAGAGAAAGCTATTTAAGGGGGAACAGAGAGCGAGGGGAGGGGAAAAAGCAAAAGGAAAAAAAAGGAAAAAAAGAATCACAAAAAAAGCCACCTTTCTTATAATTTTCCTCTCTGTCAAAACTGAAAAACAAGCGTCAAAAGCCTTGCCTTGTGTTTTGTGTCAGCGCTAATTACATCCCTGCTGCTGCTGGCCAGTTCCGAGCACTGCATCCCACCGAGGGGGAAGGCCTCCTTCTCCCTGCAGTGGGCAGACCCTCCTCTCCCGCACCAGGAATGCCTCTGAGGGGGAACACGCTGCTGTTTTGACAATCCCTTTTTTTGCTGTCTGGCAGAGCTCCATCTCATTTCAGCAAAGGCAGTATTTCCACTCTCCGTCCTATATTCCGCCCTGGCTTCACAGCATCCCACGTTCTGACAGCCTTTCTCATTTTCAGTAGTCTCTCTTTTTCAGTCTGTCTCACTAAAACAATGGAAGTGTTAGACCCTAAAAACATTACAGAGCAGAGACAGAGAATCTTCACTTCCCTGAGTCTCAGCGAAATGAACAGAAAATAGCGGAGCGAGGCTCTCCTCCACAGAAGTGAGAGTGGCAGATTCCAGCCCTTTGATAGCTGTCGATTTTGAGTAATCCTGGTGGGTACATTTAAATCCTTGTTAAGGGCTTCCACATTCATTAAAAATAAATCCAGTAGTTATTTGGCTGTGTAATTATTATGGATAATTTGCAATTAAGCAATTGGCCTCTGACGAAAGGACAGATAATTGACCAGCCTGGTCTGGCATTTTAGAATGGGGTGGGGGGTAATTAAGTAAATCCAGTCAGCTAAACGTCCTCCTTCCCGCTACATCTTTTCCCACCTTTAAATGCAAGCCAGACCTCACGCAGCTGTGCAGGCCATGGGAGTCTAAGCCTATTAAAGAAATCTTTTAATGACTGTAAAACTACTACTAATTGAAATAAAAATATTTTCACACTATTTTCACATTGTGCAAAGGGATCCAAAAATAATACTTAATGCAATACATGGTGCACAAACTGCTCTGCCTGACAAGTGCAGCATTTAATTTACACTAATTAGTCCAAAGCGGGGGCAGTGTGAAATTAACATGATTCATAATTTCCGTGGTTTATGTTTTACATATTATGTGTTTACATTTCAAAACTATTAGGTTATCTGCAACCCAACACACCACAGTTCGGAAATTATCAGGTTCAAAAAGTTCTCCCCACATCTCTTTGGGTGCATTCAGATTTGATTTCTAGACATGCATCTTGTCCATCTGTTTCAAAACAACCAGTTGCTTTTATTCAGCATGTTTTTTTCATTTGTCCTAATCTTGGCCTCAGCTTCTTTCTGACAAATACTCTTTTGGGTGGCTCAGGTCACTGTGGGATAAGCATGAACAGAGCAGCAGGTGAAGAAGCAATTTTCAAGAAGCAATTTTCAAACTACTGTATGTTCTAAAAAAATTTAATAAATCCTTCATATCAACTAAATCTGAAGTTTTCATGATGCTGCTCCAATATTTGCTCCCATAATGATATCAGGACATGTTCATTAAAGATCTAATCCAGAGCCTCATGAAAGTCAACAAATAGACTTCCACTGGCTTCAGAAGGTATAAATATGTCAGCTTTTCTTTATGCTACAGAACAGAGGACTCCAAGAACAATAGCATTGACCAAGTTGCCTTACAAAATAAATTATCTTCAAGTGAATTGTGCTGAAAAGCATTTTAAGATATATCAGACGTAGCTAAATAATACATTTCTACAAATTAAGGTGCCACAATTGTATTTATGTTGTTGGACATACTCCCAATGTCAAACTTGGTCCAGTGTTTCCTGGGATACGGGTTACATTTCTACAAAGACCCAGAGCAAGATTACACTGAGAATTAGGTGTAATATTGAATACACTATGAACTTTGTTTGCTTGTCATCAATAATGATTGGTAATGAAGTAATGATGCCTGTCCCCGAGAGCTCTGAAAATCCAGTGGACACTTTGTAAACATTATCTGGCCTCACACAGCAGCGGTGTCTGACCTACCCCTACAAACACCTCTTCAGTAGTTTCAGAAATACAGCAAACAGATGTGCTGAGATTTACCCATCTTCTGCAATAAAGAGAAATTGTGGTTGTTTTCCATACCTGAAGGTGCTGGACAAGGTACCTTGAAGGACAAAAGAGCAGCTCCCATAACTGGTGGGAAAATGACAGGACAGCGTGGCAGAAAGGATGCCTGGAGTGGGCTGTACAGCATCCCAGTTGAAAAGGCAGACATTGAGCACTGGAGGTCTGGTAGAGCCAAGCAGGCAGCACAGGCAGAAGCCTGGCCATTCAAGGAGCCAGAAGCACCTCAGCAAAGGTAAGAGGTGAAGCATTACAAACTGCGAGCTTGCTCAGCCAGGTTCCCACAGGAAGAGGGTAAGAAGTGGTCATTTGAGGGTCCTCACAAAAAAGAGGGGAAACCAGGAGGAAGACTGTCTACAATGACTTTCAAAGTGTAACAAAAGAGAAAGGAGACATTTTCAATTATACAAGTCTGACAAAAACTAATGCCTTCCATGCCAGCTAAAGTAACATGCTAATGTTTGTAAGGAGGAAAAAAAAAAACCCAAACAAAAAACCCCCCACTTAGAAACAACTACTTTGAGTGCAACTTTCATCTTCTGTTTACGTCTTCTGGGGTTTTTTTTCCCCCCCAGTATCAAAACTGTGGTTTTTTCAATAAACAAAGTCAAGTAAGGAGAAGGAGTAACAAGACTATTTTCTTCATCATACAGACAAACTAACCTCATGTTGGTCCCACGTTGCAGATTGGAGTAACAGTAACAGGGACAGACCAAATGCATGTCCATAGCTTCATTGTTAGCAAATTTCTCATTAAGACAAAGCCATAATTTAAAAACATAGAAAACTGCTTATACACAAATCTTCCATTTAGCAGTATTTTCTGATTGGCTGTGCACCTTTAAATGACTTATTTGTGTCAGTCTGTTGCAGGCTATATCTGGAGCACGGAATGTCATCAAGAAGTGCTATTTGATTACAGTGCAGTACTTTGGGTGGCTTTTAGAAAGCAATAAATTATAGCATTACCATGTACCGTGCATAACATCTCTATGCCACTTAGCAAGTATGAGGCCAAAATGAACACTATAACCTTGAAAATACATGATTAAAGTGCTGCCTCGTGGATTGATACACAAAATGGCTAAGTTTAGTGATCCTTCAAATCCTGGTTCCCTGGTGAGCACAAAGGGTTCTGATGTACAAGGCTCTGCCAGCCACTGCACAGGGCATAAAAGATGTGATGCCTTCAGGACTACTTGGGCTATTTGGAGTAAGGAAAGACATTTAGAAGAAAATGTGTATCCTTTGGTAAGATGCAGACACTTTCCAGCATAAATTTAAGCCTATTCTTAAAAGTTGCAGTCAGGCAAACATCCCTACAGGTAAAGAGTATGGTACTGAAATATCCTCAAGCAAAGCTGGGCCTATACAAGACCAAGTGGTATAGGTTTAGAAGGTAGGCAACTTCACTGCTACAATCAACTAATCGTCTCACTATTTAAAACTATTAAAAGTTTCTATGCACCTTGAAATAACACACAAAGATTTTTCTAGCACTATTAGGAGATTCAGCTGCCAGTACCTTATAAGTAAAAGCAAGTATAAACTCAAAGCATTGTGTTACGTAAGACAGCTACACCACCAGCTGTTTTACAAAGAAAATAAAAGTAGCATTTTTTCTGATACACTTTTATCAATACTTTTGCCAGAATAAGAAGTTCACTCACACTGTGTCCTAAAGTCACTTTTTGTCTGAGTGACCCAACCGTTGCTGACTCCAATGCGCTGTTTCCGTGGGCATCATAAACATGAATGGCCTGCAGCCAAACACTCTCGATATATATTAAATGAGCTACATGGCCAAATGGAATCGAGTTTGTTTTCATGTAGACAAACTCAAGACTACTCTTGTGCACTATTCTGATTCTATGTAAGTCTGTGAAGGACTCAAATCTCTCTTGAGGTACCCTTTTTACCTTCTCAAGTGCATCTTTTCAATCCCAAAAGTGCCTGCTTAAAAATGGATCTTCTTTACCTGCATAAGGAAGCAGGGGCAGTAGGCGATTATTGCTATATCCGCACATCTATGGATGTGTGCACCTGTCTATCTGACTGCTAGCAATACAGAGGTGGTCTTGTGTCAGGGCCTGCTTGAGACTCAAACATAAGAAAAGGGGTATATTTAAATCTGATATTGGTGCGGGGGAGAGCAGGGTGTTTGTAATTCCACACTACCCCTTTTTACTGGGAAACTTGTAAAATCTCACTTGCAGTCCTGGAAAGGATTTGCACAGCTCTAATACAAATGCTCAACTAAGATAGATGGGTCTGAGAGTGTCACATGGCCTTCCTGAGCATAAGTTATGTTACTAAATCAGCATATTGATTTGGGAACACAGCGTCCTGGAATTCTGAAAATGTCAGGCACAGTCTCAGTGCTTCACTTCTTTAAAATCAAATTAATTTAGCCAGCTTACTCTGGAGAAGAAATGATGATGTCAGATACATGCAAACAGCAGGATGTCAGGCTCTCCAAGTCCCACTGCCTTTGGCAGTTTTGAAAGGAAACACCCAAAACAGTTGGGTTGTCACCTAGTTGTCCCTTGGTGGAAAGAACCACCACCACAGGTAATCTGTGTCTGTGCTTATGGGAACTCAGGCATCCTGGGGCCTTACAACTTCCCGTGGATCTTTGGGGATTCCCAAGGCAGAGACAATCAAGGGGATTGAGAGGTAAAATTATGTAATTACACGTGATGATACTAATCCATCTACCTTACCCGTGGGGTACATTTGAGATTAAAGGCTCAGATAGCCCATGCCCTTGCACTGTTATCACCAGTTCTGCACTCACAGTTAATCAAGTGGGCTAATCCACAAATGTATGGTCAAGATTGCAGCATCTGGTGTGAACAGAACACTTTCAGCAAGCAGGGCCCATCAGCCAGAATAAATTTGTGGACATTAGCCATGTATATTTAGTCGGTAGAATAGTTACATATTGGCACAAGTTGCTTCTGCGGAAAAAGTGACAGTCTGCCAAAACATATTACACAATGTGGACATTTTCTTTTTACCTGACTTGACAAAATATACAAGTTTATGTAAGGAAAGGGAGCAACTGGAAAGTTTCAAAGAACAAAACTGATCTATGTTCTTGACTAGAAGTACCAACACATCCTGTTCTGACCCCACAAGACATCATGCTGGGCTTTGATTCCTACACCACAGGGACCAGGTGCAGCATGAAAGCCCCAATGAGATGCAAACCCCTGCCCTGCCATACACGAAGAGTGGGGCTGGAGAAGCTCTGCTGTAATCAACCCTGCAGAGCAAGCTTCAGGCCCCTGGCAAAGGAGAGGTCACCACCACACAGGCCAGGTGCAGACCAGTCACTCCAACATCCCACAGCTCCTCATGCAGGCTCCCTGACCTACAAGCTTGACTTGGTCAATGCTATTACAGACATCTCCTTCCAGGCTTTGCTGTCCTTGTGCTGAACACCCCTTTTCTACGTTGGAAAGCTCATTAAAACTAGAGGTGATATAGGCATCACTAGAGGGATCTGAGTGTCACCCAGACAGAGCCACATACAGCAGGATGCTGCAGCCAGAGAAGAGACAGTAGGACCTTGTCTGGCCTGCACACTTTGAGGATGAAGTGGGCAGGCTGTTATCTACTGCAAGTGAAAAATGCACAGCCACAGCTTGCTGATACTGTGAGCTAGCAAAAGAGAGGGGAAAAAATTCTTGAATATGTTATCAAGACAACTACAGTTTCTTCACTAGATTTCAGCAGAGAAAATCTGTACAAAGACAGCCTGGCAGCCACTCTGCCCTTCTTCTCTAAGGCAATGATGAAATATAACCACGCAAATTTCCTTGCTAGCATAAACTGGAGGATTCATATTATTCGTATTTGAAATAGGATTATGCAAAGGAGAGTTGGATTGCAAGTTGTTTGATGGGGAAGTGGGAAAAGCAGTTCTGGGTCCCAACAGGCCAAAAACTCCTTCAAAATAATGAAACAAAAGGTGATGATGTTTTCTCTGGAAAGCATTATACGTGGCAAAAATCTATTTAGCATTTAAAGAAGCTGAGCAAAAAGGAATACAGATCCTAGGAACTTATTAGGTTCAGTGAAGAGAGTGGATAGCAGTCAATAATCAACAGTGCAACGTGCAGCACAAATACCTGTGTCCACTGCGGTTAATAAAAACAAGTCCCTCATACACCAGACATTGCTTTTCATGTATTCTTTTTGCCCCTCACAACCTCCCTTTGGCTTCACTAAATATAGACAATGTGCATCAATAGCCAGCCTTAGTATCAACTTTCTGCTTCCCATTTCTCATGGAAGTGGTACACGACCCAGGACCCTGATATTTATGTACCCTCCTTTTTCTGTATGAGTAATAACCCATAGCACCACCACCTCTGCTGTACTTTGTGATGTCACTTCATGTTGTGGTTTAACCCCTGCTGGCAACTAAGCCCCATGTAGCCACTTGCTTACTTCCTGCCAGTGGGAATGGAGGAGAGAATCGAAAAGTAAAAGTGAGAAAACTCATGGAGTTCACAGAATTATAGAATGCTTTGCGTTGGAAGGAACCTTAAGTATCACCTAGTTCCAATCCCCCTGCCATGGGCAAGGACACCTTCCACCAGATCAAGTTGCTCAAAGACCCATCCAATCTGGCCTTGAATATGCAGCACAAACGCAAAGGCGAGCTGGACTGGAGAGTTTTTGATGGTAAAGTGGGAAAAGCAGTTCTAGGTCTCAGAAACCCAAAATCTCCTTCAAAAGAATATAACAAAAGGTGATGGTGTTTAACAGAGAAAGCAAAAGTCACGTGCAAGAAAGCAAAGCATGGAATTAATTCACCACTTCCCATGGGCAGGCAGGTGTTCAGCCAGCCCAGGAAAGCAGGGCTCCTTTCACACATGGCAGTTATTTGGGAAGACAGAAATCATCACTCTGAATGATCCCCCCTTCCTTCTTCTCCCCCCAGCTTTATATCCTGACCGTGATGATGACATTTGGTGTGGGATATCCCCTTGGGTCAGTTGGGATCAGCTTTCCCAGCTGTATTCCCTCTAAACTCCTTGTGCACCCCCAGCCTCCTCACTGATGGAGTGGGATGAGGCACAGAAAAGGCCTTGAGAGTCTGTGTAAGCACTGCTCAGCAGTAACAAAAACATCCCGGTGTTATCAACACTATTCTCCCACTAAATCCAAAACACAGCACTGTACCAGCTACTAAGAAGAAAATGAACTCTATCACAACCAAAACCAGGACAGTCCACATCTTTCCCCAGCTAAGGGGAAGGCAATTCCCCAGAAGAGGCTTCACGTCCACTGTCAGGACTGTTCTCAGTTAAGGCTGCTCAAGGACACAAAGATGTTGAAAAATATCATTAAATCAAAGCTAATCAGATAGGTCCCTGTTTGTCTCAAGACACTGTTAGGACTTCTTCACTTAAAACCCTGCATAGATTTGGCTTAATCTGCTTCACAACTCTTTCCTTTCAGATTCCTCCACTTATCTAATATTGCTTTTTCTTTGTCATTTCCCATGGCCTTCCGACACAGCCTTCCTTTAAGTTTTCACTTCACCTCACCATTGATTTTCAAGCCCTGTCTGAGTCTGCATTCCTTTTCTCCTCTGTCTTAATTTCTCTCCTTGAAAAGCAAGATCTATTTTAGCTCTGCTGCCTCTATGAAGACACGGAACAACGCAAGCATGCTACAGTCACACTTGTGTCCTAGCCAACGAGGGCATTGCTTACAGGATAAATTGAGATGCCACAATACACTTGTTCTCCTCTGAAGCTTTATATGCTCCTCAGGTGGTCTTGTGCTGGACCCTCCACACAAGACTGGATTTTACAGACTGCAGGTAGGTGGCTTTTGATGCTACATTGCTTAGATCTCACGTTGAATATGATAAATCATTCCCATTCCTTAGCCCTGATTATTTTCCCTCCTATATTGCATGAAATAAGCTGGCATTACCATAAAGTACAAAATCCCCAGGACTGTATTTAGTATTTCATACTTTTTGTGCCCTTCCCCCACCCACACTCGCATGCTGAACCTCCTTTGTAGGCAGTCATGGATTTCTATCATCTGAGGATCAGAGCACTATGCATCCATCAAGAAGGGTAAAATATTCACAGGAAGAGACTACAAGATGAGGAAGAGGTCCAGAATGCATAATATGTGTCAGAGGAACAGATGTACACAGAAAATAAAAGTTCTGAAAACTGCAGTAAAAATTTCCTCCATAATAAGAACAGTGCATTTTTCCATGGCTGTCATAGATTTCATGGAACCAGTGAAATTGAACTATTTTCAGAAATCCCATGAAATTTACCTCTTTACCTGAATGCATATGAAATCAGAATTTTTTCAGAAGAGCCCTCATAAAATTGACACATTTTCTTAGAACACTCCGTGAAATTATATAGAATATTGCAGTTTCTTTTAGCCTAGTTTCTCATTGCACCTCTTAAAACTACAATCTCAGCTACTGAATTTTTACATTTCTTCCTTTCAGAAAAATAGATTACGCAAAAATATAATAGGAATGAAAATACTCTCCTATAGGAAAGAAACTAGAAGCCCTCATAAATGTATTATAATTAGCACAGAAAGTTTTAATTTATGTACAGTGAATCCTTACCAGCTCAAGAGTAACTTCAGCTGAACATTCTTCTTTTGACTACAGAAAAGTTGACATTGTGGAAACTGTCATGTATGAAAATGTACACAAGTTTCTAATGATGCTCCCTACTTTACATTTTTAGGGAGGCAAATAAAGGATGAAGCTTCCATTTACTACCTGACCAACAGTGAAGAACTGCAAATGAGGAAGTGCCACCACAAACAAGAACTTCAGGAGGTAAATACAATGTGATCAATTTGTTCTCTAAACATACTATTTGCTAAAATAAATTCTCAGCTCTAACAAAGAGGAGCAGACGCTGTGGCATAAGTGTTCATTAAGCTCCCAGAGTGACAGCTGAGCCATTTGTTCTGGTTGAAAACAAATCAATAAAACTACCCAACACAAGTTGGCCAGCAGGCATCCCAAAGCACAACTCACCTCAGGTCCCATTACTGCAGTTAGTTCCATTCACACTTCAGCAAGACTACTGTCCAAGTAAGAACCAAAAATCGAGGTTCTTTCCATAGTCTACAACTAAGCCTTAATCCAGAAGCAACACAACCATTAGATAACAACAGGATTTAACTCTGACAATCAACCTAAACTCAAGAGATTTCATGCAAGGCAAAAATAAACAGTTTAGGAGAATTGATAGTGCTGCTGAGAAACTTCTACAGGACACAGACACCAATGAAGACAAGGAACAGAAGATGTAGTATAGTTGCAGGAGGTAATGGCCTAAAAAAGGCAGATTAATATGCCCTTAAATAAATCAGAGGTCTTAAAATTGACTTGGCACAATGAATTTCAACTCAGGACTCTTACATGGCCACTTGAGCACTCTCTGAATCACTGGACAGTCACCTCCAAGAAAGCAAGAATAGAAGATGAGGTACTAAGAGGCTGGAAAAGAGCAAACAGAATATCCAGCTCTACAAAGCAGGGGAAGCAGAATTATGGAGTTACAAGACAGTCAAATTGTCTTCAATCCTCAGAAAAACACCAGACCAAGTATTCAAACTACTTGTAAGTGCCTAGAAGATAACATGGAAATGAATAGCACCTAGTATGGATTTCTAGAGAATAAATCCTGTCAAATCAATGTAATTTCCTTCTGCCATACAGGAACAGGCCTTGTGGCAGAAGCAGAGCAGGAGATGTCACATTTCTTGATTTAGTAAAGCTTTTGGTGACGTCTCAAATGTCATTCTCACGCACACTAACAAAACATGGTCTGAGCAAAATTGCAGACAGGTACGAAAGTGGTTGGGTGTAACGTGTAGAGAAAGTTATCATTTGTCCATAGTTGAAGCCATCCAGGGGGACAGGAGGATTAAAACCCTCTGCTGTGGATATGGTTGTGGTTTAGTACTTTCATAAATCATCTGGCCGTGACACAGCACACTTAGTGTGTGTGCAGACTATACAAACGACATGCAAAGGACAGCTGCAAGCACAGAGGCTCAGAGTCTGAAGAGATGTTGACAAATAAAAGTGGTGTCAAGAAAAGGGATGACTCTTAATGGGGGATGGAAGGGATGTCTAATTGGAGAGCCCCATAAGAAAAGCAATGGAAGCAACCAGAGGTCCAGAAAATGTATTTAGGGGAAAAAACCTGAAAATTTTGGGGTCTTCAGAGAAGAGAATTCTTGGAAAGGTAGTTTAAAGACTTTGAATGTGTAAGAGTTTGTCACACACAGGGTTCTTGCATGTCAGAAGGTTTGAAAAATAACAGCTTTAATTTGCAGCAAGACAGATGCAGGTCAGACATTACAGAAAAACATTTATAATAATGAAGATAGTGAAGCACTGTGATGGAGCCTGGGAAAATTATGGAATCTGGAATGTCTATCACCAGATGTTTTTAAGAACAGCTTAGAAAAAAAAAAAATTCTGCAAGGAATGGTATAAATATAACCAATCCTACAGAAGGGGGATTTTCTGAGACCCCTTCCAGCCCTATTTTTCTAAATGCCAAATGTCCTCCTATGTTTTAAGGCCTCAAACCACCAGAGTATATAAACATACAAGTAATCCCATTGACTTCAAAGCAAGTACACATGGGATTTAAGCATATATATATATATATATAAAGTAACTTACCAGGTCAATGTAGCCAAAGGAAGTCTTGCAAAATTGACTGCATTTGTTTAAACTGCCCTAGATATATATCAGCATTATATTTAAAATGTGGTTTCCTGGATTTCAGTGACTGTCTACAGAAGAACACCATGGATTTGTGCTACAGCCTTCTAAACAATTTTTCATTAGCATAAACCTCGTAACAGTGTCTATATTCATTGAAGCTGACTGGGGGTGAAAAAAAAAAAGAAAAAGGAAAAAAAGGTCCAAATGGGGAAATAACATGTTGAGAACGGCAGTATTTTCCACTCATAACAGTTTTGGGGTTTTTTTGTAAGCCAGGTTGCATACAGACAGTTTCAATATGTATTATCTATAACGTTGAGGACATTAGATTATAAACATGTACAGAAAAGTGGAAAGCTTCTTCAACTGTCTTTCACACCTCCTTCCATATGTTATCACCAAATGTTTTATTGTATGCCAATTTTCAGCAGATATCATGAGAAACAATATTTATTTAGCATAAAATTTAGTAAGATTTTCTATAAATCATTAGCCATCCTCCTCTTCTGTCTCTACCATATTTCTACCTTTTTTTAGGGGGGAGCATGGTGTGCAGTAGTCTTGCCCAGCACGTTCAAACCACATCAAGTGTCACTTCACTGTGAAGGATAAGTGCAGTTCCATGCTACTTCATTTGACCATTGCATTGGAGTTGAGACTGGCATATGTTACACATGACTGAAGGATACTTTGGCATGCCCTAAGAACTGGTTGGGCAGGAAAAACACATTGCAGGCTGAGCCTTGCCCTTGCCCTAGCTGTATATGACCTGTTAACCATTTATTTTGTCCTTGATTTACACAATAAATCCTTCAAAGAAGATAAGGTGCACATATTATAAGCATCTACAATTATATATACCTCCATCTTTCTCAGAGCTGTCAAGGAACTGGAAAACAGAAAAAGGGAAACATAATCCCAATTATTAAAAAGGGAAGAAAGAAACTGGGGAACCAGAGGCTGGGCAGTCTCACAACTGTGCCCAGCAACATCATGGGGCAGATTCTTCTGGAAACTATGCTAAGACACATGGAAAATAAGGAGGTGATTCATGACAGTCAACATGGATTCACTAAGGGCAAATCATGCCTAACAAATTTGGTGGGCTTCTATGATGGGGTTACAGCATTGGTAGATGAGGGAAGATTGACATCATCTACCTGAACTTGTGCAAAACACGTGATGCTGTCCTGCTTGATACCCTTGCCTCTAAACCACAGAGACATGGATTTGATGGATGGACCACTTGATGGATAAAGGATGGATGGTTGCTCTCAAAGAGTTGTGGTCAATGATTTCATGTCCTAGTGGAAAGCAAGGATGAGTGGTGTTTCTCAGGGGTTGGAATTAGGACCAGTGCTGTTTAGCACATCAGTGGGAAGGGATGCCTTCAAGAGGGACCTGGACAGACTTGAGAGGTGGCCTGCGCAAACCTCATGGAGTTCAACAAGGCCAACTGCAAGGTCCTGCACCTGGTCAGGGCAACACCCAGTATCAACACAGGCTGGGTGAAGAATGGATTGAGAGAAGCCCCGAGGAGGAAGACTGGAGGATCTTGGTTGATGAGGAGCTCAACGTGACCCAGCAACCTGCACTTGCAGCCCAGAAAACCAACTGTGTCCTGGGCTGCACCAAAAGCAGTGTGGCCAGCAGGGCGAGGGAGGAGATTCCGCCACACTACTCTCATGAGATCCCACCTGGAGTACTACATCCAGCTCTGGAGCTCCCAACCACATAGGGATAGGGCAAGGCGGAGTGGCCTCAAACTGCTGGAGGGTAGGTTTAGAGCAGATATTAAGAAGAAATTCTTCACTATGAGGGTGGTGAGGCACAGGAACAGGTTGCCCAGAGAAGCTGTGGATGCCTCATCTCTGGAAATGTTCAATGCCAGGTTAGATAGGGCTTTGAGCAACCTGGTCTAGTGGAAGGCGTCTCTGTCCATGGTGGGGGGTTGGAATTAGATGGTCTTTAAGGTCCCTTCCAAACCAAGCCATCCTATGATTCTATGAAATTACACAATAACACAATTCTTAGTAATAACACAATCCTTCCTAAGCAACCACCTGATTCAAGACAAGAAAATTCTCTGATCTCTGGAGCCCTATGCAAACCAGCTCTCTTGGATGGGGAGAAGAGTGGATTTTCAGAGTACGGGATCCTATAAATACACACATACAAGGCATACCTCCACCACTGCCTCCCCCAGCAGACTGAACTCTTGAGTACTATGAGAACCAAAATCACCAGCACGCTGCTCCAATTAGTTAGGATACCACACAGCCAAAAGTCACATCACCTACGACTGTGAAAGGAAAACATAAAATCTGGAACTGCATCTGGCAACAGGCAGGCAGCCACCAGGGTTGCTGAAATACTGCTCTCATATGTAGAGAAAGTCTTGTAAAACCAGAAAAATCAATGCGTTTCTGAAGTTATTTTTCAGGTACAGGTCAAGACAAGTTTCCCATCAAACTGTAAATTCCCACAAAGATGGGAAGAATCTCCATTGCTAAGAACAAGCTAATCCAGGCACAAATGGAGAGCAAATGAAACAGGACGTGAAGAAAAACCTCTGCCTGCATTCACCTCTGCCAGGTCCCACACAAACCACCAGTTCCTTCCACCTGGTCTACCAGCAATTTTGACTTGGCTTCTTAATTCACAACAGGGGAAAACAATCAAACAAACAAAAACCCCACCTCTCCAAAATGCAGAAACAATGTTCAACACTTCTTTGTCAGGTTTATCTTTATCTGAAAATATTGCAACATGCAATATTTGAAACATGCAGCCCCACACAGAATGCCTTCTGTCACTTGTGTCACCCCTTTAAAAGACCTAGCAAATGCTTAAAGCAATTGCCTGCCTTGTGCTCGTGCCCTGAAATAAGAATTTCTTGTTTGCTTCTAGAAATGATTTAAGGGTTTGAAATCCATTTTGGAGCAGTGTACTTTTAACATATTTTATTATTATGACTTATAGTCAAGATGTGAAAACAGAACAGCTCACAGAACTATCATTTAAATCCAGTGATACTTCACGTTTCACACAGCTAATACAATCTTTTGACCTACCAATCCAAATAATGTTTAAAAGCTTGAATGGCAAGAGTCTGTCTGCTCAGGGCTGCTGATACAGAAAGTCCCTGTATAAATCACAATATCACAGAAGTCACGAAAACTGTGAATTCTGGTGTCAGCTGTGAAAATATTCCATCTGGTTTCTGTCTTGTAGAAAAATGTTTAAAATCTGTCTAAGTACAGGAAGTTTATTTTTGCTTCATCAGTGCAGCAGAAGTAAGCAGTGTAAGACTGGTGAATAGTGCCTCAGAGTTCTGATATTGCTCCAGGTGCTTGTGAGGTTTCCAAAACAACATTTTGGGTTTCATTCAGACATCCAGCCACACTACTATTTAATTTCATGCCTTTAATCCAGACCGAGCAACTCACCAAGTGCATTTCTAATAGTTAGACTTGAAAACATTACAAAAGCAATAATGAGTCCCATAACATCAATTAGCTAAAGCTGACTTTGACAGCATATTCTGGGCGAGGGGCTGGCTTTGTGAATACATCTACATCAATATACATTTGCTTTCCTTACATGTTAGATCCCCACTAGAAGTAAGCCCCTAGTAAAGCCAGTCAATTCACCTGAACATCTACTTGCAGAACCTGGAGTTTAGGCAGCCAGTTTCAGAAGGCTGGGGCCCTGGCTCTTATTATGTAGCTCTTGACAGGGACTGATTTTATACTTTCACTTTATTTCGCTTTTTCATTTAGGTCATTCATCTATTTAATGGAAACTGTATAGAAAAATTATGATAAAAAATTACACAAGAGATATATTACTTTTTAAATCCCCATCACTACCATTACCCCATCCCAGCCAATGTGACATTCAGCAAAGAGCCCAATATTCATTTTATTTATACTGTGTCACCTTCCTGAGCTTCCTGACAACTCGGATCTCCATATAGTATTAGTTAGACCTAGTATAAAAAGAGAGCAAGAAGCCAACACGAGAAAGAAAAAGAAACAGTGGTTCAAGAGAAATTCAAGATTTCCAAGGACTAGGCTTTTCAAAGGTGCCTAGAATAGACTCAGAGCTATTTTCAAAAGAGATGAAAAAAAGACCACTGCCCATCAGGACTTGGCCTGCTTACCCCTTTTCATTTCCCCGCCGCCAAAAGCCTCCCTTCCTCTGGCACCCCGGCAAAGGCTTTAAGCGTGGGGTCAGGGGGAGGGGTCATTTCACAGCCCAAGGGGGTGGGGTTTGGATGGAAGAGCTTGATAGCACCTTCTAGGGCAAATACCTGTGAGAGGACTGTCTGGGATCAAAATTTAATGAAAAAATGAATGACCCAGGTAAGCCTTGTCAGTCCTGGGTTCCTGCATCATAGCAAGACCTTTAAAACTAAGTATAAACTCCCTCCCCTTCAATCCGCAATGCCTCTCACAGGAAAAGCTCACCGTCACACACATTTGAATCCATGGGTAGATGTGCTGCTCCTTCAGCTTGGTACAGCAGATAACTCTCCTCTTTCCAATCCTCTATTATCTGTCTTTTCCCACACCTCCACCCACGCTAGCAGGTTCTTTGTTCTCCAGGGGATTGTTTTTGCAGAGGACAAAGACTGACTGAAGTAGGCAGGAGACACCTACCACAGTCGCTTTTCCTTCCCAGGTGACTCCCAGTTTTTTATTTTCCTACTGCACTTTGCATGCAGGGGGAACAAGGGTAAAGAGGCCTTTAAAAGATAGTAGGGAACTGCCGTGGTGGTTTCAAGATGGAGCACGCAATTGCTATTTTTGATTGTGTTAACCCAGGCGTAATTATGTAATTATCCACAAAAATTTAGTCAGAGTTTTGCATATCTAAATCATTAACTTTAACAATTGACAGGCTGCTTTGATTAGTATTTTCACAGACTAGCATAGCATACATTTGTCAGCTTTCCTATGATTAGTTGTAATTTGGAATTTGTTTATGCAAAATGTTTTTATTGCTCGTTTTGGGGGGAGGGAAAAAAAGGAGGGCAGAAAAGACATGTTTATCCTGTCAGGAGATCCTACAGAACTTACTAGGGATGCTGCAAATGTATTTTTGCTATGCTTTAATGTCATTAATTTGGTGAACTGCTATAGCAAACATTGACTTGTACTCTTTAAGGAGAACAAGAACTCTGGGTGAGCACCTTTTGCCATTATATGTCTTTGATTTTTTAATCAAAATTTAAGTAAATGAATTCAGAAGCACCTAGCACTTTACGGAACACTGTATTTTAGGTCTATTGCTTTCCAAAAACAATACTGGTGCATCATGCAATCAGTGTGAACACTTTAAAATGCTGCTTGTGTCAAATACTATAATGCCAGCTCAGCCTTTTCATTCAGCATGGTAATCGATATCATAATTTAAGATGCAGTTTGTTAAGCTAAGCAATAATTAATGATTCCATCCTGCACCTGCTAGTGGATCAGTTTCTGCGTTAAGCTCCATGAAAGAGAAATCTGAAAGCCACACAGTTTATCCCTCATAAAGCAAACCCTACTGTAGCAGAATTGTGTTGACATGAGGAGCCGCAGTGACTTTGAAGTACCGCGGTGTGGAATCTGGTGATTCCTAAGAGACCCAATGGAGGTGAAGGGCCAGAAAGGTTTTCACTTTCTTACTTGGCTTCCCAAGTAAAGGCCACATGTGACAAAATGCATCTTAAAACAATGCAAACACTACCTCTAGACATTTTGACTGGATTAGTGCCACTATTTTACAATGGTTGGTGGGCACAGCTTTTTCTCTGGCTGGCAGGGAGCTCAGGTAAGATCACAGTTCTTGCCTTGCACCACCATTATGACTTCCACATCTTGAAGCACTAAGAGTCTTTGTCTTATTCGCCTTCATCCAAATAATTTTAAAAATTGGGTAAACACTGCTTTTTGTGAAAATTCTCCCATCCAGCAGCCTCCACCTGACTAGTTAATCAACATTCACGTGACTTCTCAGAGAGGCAAGGGAAGCATGCTTTGACTTCATAACCAATGACAGATCATGATTTACAACTTCATCTGCCCCATGATAGCTGCAGTTTGGTAATTACAGTTAAAACTTACCCACTTTCTACATGATCCTCAGAAACCACTGTGATGGGCACCACATAAATCCCAGCTTTGCAGATCCCATGTATGTCTAATAACCTTACCTAGTCAGACTTCAGTTTTCTCCATCAGAAGGGGAGGTCCGCTTCAGAGTCACGAACAATTAATGTGAAAGACATATCAGATGGGTAATTTTTTTTAATCCTTAAATCATTTCATAGATATATATATATTTAAAGCACATTCTCATTAGTAGATTATCTGAGCCTCACCATTCAACACTCTCTGCTCAAGTACCTGATGCTCAGTTTTAAAATCTCGCTTCCTAGGTATAGCTGACTGCTGGCATATTCACTGCATTAGTTCTCAAAAGGCTGGCTTGCTGTTTGGAATTCACGGGGAGCAGCCCTGTCTATCTTTGTAGGAATTTTGGCTGTACGACTGAGTACATGAAAATCAGGGAAGCCAGAAGAAAAGAATGATCTGTTACCTGAGTTTCTTTCACCATTTGAAATCCATTGAAAGAGACGCATCTTTGTAGCACAAGCTGTTGGCAACTCCTCTCTCCAGAGCGTATCATCAGGCCCAAGCTTGCGGTCTTTTATTCTTTTAATTTTAATTGGTAGCTCCTGCCTAGAAACCAGTTGGGAATTGAATTGCCTGTGTGTTCCCCATGCTCCAGAGCAATTGCCTGTATATTCCATGTGCCTCCAAGCAGTTGCCAGCCTGCTCCTCATTCTTCCTAGTAAATGCCAGTAATCTGTGCACTGGTGTGTAAAACTTACAGTACTTGATTACGTCAGGAAGGAGAAAAGCACAAATGGTGGTGTATGCTTCTATTTTCACTTTACCTTAGGATAGGCATTCTGTCCCAGCCTTCGGCCTCAGCCCTGTAAGAACAGCTCATCTAGGGCTGAGGGAGGAGAAGCATCTTTAGAGGACCTGGATTTATACCATCTTATGGATGGCCCCAAGGAATGTCCTGAAATTCTTATGTCACCTTCTCCACACCTCACCTGTCCATCCTGCTAATGCTGATGTTAAGACAGCTTTGCACTGCTATCATCCTTACAGCAGGATTAACATCTCAATGAGAGTTCACTGCTGTAGGGTCACTATTTCCCCATGAAGCTGATTAGGTCTCGGGTTCTGCCAGGAAGGGAACACTACAGCACTACTGCCCTATCAGCTCTTCTCCTTGAGCCAGGTAAAGGCAGGAGCAGGCTAGGCTGGGTGGCAGGGATGAACAGAAGCCATTAATTAAATAGCTCCTCTGTACCTTTTAGAGACACTTGTTTATGGACCCCATTTCAAGATGAGTGGTTTCTTCTGCATTAAGTGGGATGAGTTAGCACAAGAGAGACAGAGGTAAATGACGGAAGGATAGAAAATTTGACTCTTCTACCCTATGTTCTCACTACCAGCACAACTTCCAAGCAGATGAAAGAAAAATAGCAGTGACTCACTTCCTCCAAGATTAGACCAAGAATGAAGAAAATGTTACTCTCCAAATCACCAATCTGTGCAGAGCTCCTGTTAAAGCTCCTGTTACCCATCGCTCTGGATCGGGCTTACAGGCCAGACAAGCCATGCAGAATCAAAAGGATATTTCCAGTGTTTGATTATCAGGAGCTGCAGTTGTTGACAAAATCTAAACTGAAGTAAGACTGCATAAAGTGCCTGTTCAGAGACTGACCACCATATAAGAGTCTCGGTGCATCAGACGCTATTGCAGCCCAAATCAGAAAAGTTACCCAGAGCTCTTCAGTCTTTTACCTGGATCATGGGGATACTTTTGTCTTCTCCTCACTTCTTTACATTCTTCTCTTCACGCTATATTTTCATGTGATTACTCCAACAGCTTATCCCTTCAGTGGACAAGGGGAGAGTCACAGATGTCATCTATCTGGATCTCTGTAAGGCCTTTGACACGGTCCCCCAAAACATCCTCCTCTCTCAATTGGAGAGATACAGATTTGATGGGTGAACCATTCAATGGATAAGGAATTAGCTGAATGGTCACACTCAAAGAGTTGAACTAAACAGCTCAATGTCTGGCTGGAGATTGGTGACAAGTGGAGTCCCTCAGGGGCCCGTACTGGGACCAGTACTGTTTAACATCTTCACCAATGACACAAAGGGACTGAGTGCACCCTCAATGTGACACCAGGTTATGTGGTGTGGTTGACATACCTGAGGGACAGGATGCTGGACAAGCTCGAGAAGTGGACCCATAGGAATCTCATACAATTTAACAAGGCCTGCATGTGGCTCAGAGTGATGTCCAACACAAATACAGACTGGGCAGCGAATGGATTGAGAACAGCCCTGAGGAGAAAGCCTTGGGAGTGTTCATTGATGCGAAGCATGGAAATGAGTGCTGGGAGCCCAGGAAGGCAACCCTATGCTGGGCTGCATCAAAAGGAGCAAAATTCCAAAGTGGCACAGCTATGCACATATTCCCTCTCTGATACTCTAGCTCATATGCCAGGGACACATCCAGAGAAGGATGTATTTTAATGACTACACTCTGCATGGTATTTGCAGTCCCAACAAGACTAACATCATTCACACATACAATCAATGAAGTCTTAACCCTAATGTCAAAAAGAGCATGGCCAGTAGGTCAAGGGAGGTGATTCTCCCCATCCACTCTCTGGTGAGACCCCACCTGGAGTACTGTATCCAGCTCTGGAGCACAGGAAAGATGTGGTCTTGTTGTGAGCCCAGAGTAGGGCCATCAAAATGATCAGAGGGCTGGAGCACCACTCCTATGAATATATGCTGAGACTCGGGGTTGTTCAGCCTGGAAAAAAAAAGGCTCTGGGGAGACCTTGTAACAGCCTTACAGTGCATAAAAGGGGCTTACAAGAAAGATAGGGATGGACTTTTTAATAGGGCCTGTAGTGATAGGACCAGGGGGAGTGGGTTTAAACCAAATAGGGTAGATTCAGACTGGATATATTGGAAGAAATTTTTTGCTGTGAGGTGGTGAAATGCTGGAACAGGTTGCTCAGAGAAGCTGTAGATGCCTCATTCCTGGAAACATTCAAGGCCAGGTTAGACGGGGCTCTGATATAGTTGAAGATGTCCCTGCTTATTATAGGGGGGTTGATCTACAGCCTTCAAAGGTCCCTTCCAACCCAAACTGTTTGATGATGCACTTTTCTCACCTCTAATTCAGTTGCTTCCTGACCTATCCCAAGTTCCCATGACATTAGCCTTCCCATAATGTAACCATTTTTTGACCTGATGATGAGCCAGCCACACACTACCTTGCCTTACTCAGTTTAGGAACTGCCCTTGTTTCAAATCCTCTTCCACCCTTCTGACACCCAGAGCTTTCCTACTTTAGTGTACACAGAAGCAGCAATTTTCTGCAGAGTTCTTCTTGAAATGCTAGCGCCATAACACCGTTGGTCGTATTTCCCTTTATCAAGCAGATCCAAAGGGGAATCTATATTTAAACAAAAGTATGGTCATAAGAGATATCCCACTCAGATAGTAAATCTCAACTCTTAATGTAATCTGAAGCTCCTAGAGCCGTTCATTAACTGGTACTTCCAGTACAAGTTCAAACGCTTTCCCTTGAAATAGTTTGGCTGTGGGCTTGGTTTAGGCTCAATATTGTATAAAGATGGTAATTCTTCCCTCTGTATTGAATTATATAGTAGTCCCTTGAATAGGCTGGCATGGGTTGTGTGAATTACAGCTACTTCACCTCCTAGATGCCTTCCTTTTACAGAGTGGGGAGCTATTTCACCCTGCTTTGCAGAGCTTGCTACCTCTCTGCATTCATCAGGATGAGCCTCCTTTCATTTCCTGCTGCTTCATCCCCCTTTGCTCACAGAAGAGCATCTGGCATTTCTCTAGGTCTGCTGCAGTAACGTTCCTGCTGCTCCTCCCTGTGACATGAGTACAAGGCTTGCTGAGAAGAAGAGATGGTACAAAAACAGACTTTCTTTCTTTCACCCATCTGCTTACCCAAGTAAAGACTATGACTGCTAGGCTTAATTTCAGACGGACTAGGACAGCCCCTGCAATAAATTACAAGCTTCCTCTTCATTTTTGCGTGGTGTACTGCACACAAAACTAATTCAAATTCAGTATCCTTTTTTAGCTATCATTTGAAAAGAAAAACAACTTCTTTATCAACTCCTTACTCCCATTTCCTCCTTCCGGACCCCCAAATACCTGTTCAAGTACACTGCAGCAGAGTTAAAACGTAAAGCAAGGCACTTTGACAAGAGGTCTTGAGGTGGACAGGTATAGTACAAAACACAATTCTGGCAGAAATGTTGTTCAGTAGCCATCCAACCAGTTTCTATCGGTGGGGATGCTTAGATGTATCTCAAGGAGAATCTGACCTCTAAAAGAGACATATTGCCCACTTCTGTGTGAAACCTACACTGCATCCTATGAGCTAAAAAGGTAGACTAACCTCTGAACCACTGGCATGTCATAGCTGGAGCTGCCAAATAGTGAGGGGGTTAACTTGGCATTGCCAGCCAAACTGCCCTCAAATGAAGGAATACCGGGCTTTGAACCCTTCCTCCTAAGAGCCACAGCTGAATCTCCCAGTTTCTAACACACTGACAGAATTCTCTGCTCTTTTCTCTTTCAGACATTTAAAAGGAAGTCTGTTTTCTCTCCCATGAAATTTGGGAGAGGAGGGATATGTCTCTTCTTGCCAGCAGAAAAAGCAAGGGCTGTCAAAACACCTAAATCTGATCATTTCAGTACACTAGCAGGGCAGGGTTTTGTTGGGTGGCTGCAGTAACACTGTATAAAAACCACGTCAAAAGGAGCCATTTAAACCCATGTAAATCATGTTCACTGACGTATAACGGCATCCATCACTCCTAAATGATATGCCAATCCAAAAAGTGGGGCACCAGATCCCTCCATCATGCTCAAAATGAATACTAACTTACCCTCCTTGCATCTTCAGGGAGTTATATGCCTCTCAGTTTAACACAGGTCACGGAACGTGACTCCCCAGTATTATGCAGAGCCCACCACAGGACGGCGGTGCAGTGTTTGCAGTGTTGTTCAGATGTTCCTCACTGGACAGTGCCCTTCATTTATGGTTAACGATAATGTGACAGCCTATTCTCCTGGTGCACCATCGAACCACACGCAAAATTCTGCACGTGCCTCACACTGGAATCCTATTTTTATCAGAACAGACATGTGCACTGAGGCTTTAACCAACAGCTGAGACAGGGTTTTAGCGTGAGATTTTCAAACCTGTCTCAGGTATTTAGAAGCACAAATTGCACTGAAAGACTAATTGAACTGTGCTTCAAAATCCCTCAGGTGCTACTGAAAATCTCTTCCTTAATAACTTGGAATCTCGTAAAGAGTAAACCTCATCGAACTTAGATGGGTATGCAGATCCTAGGGTTAAGATTTTGAAAAACGCTCTGTACTGGCTTAACTCCCATTGACTTCAGCAGGAACAGAATTAAGTTGACATTGAGCCTTTCTGAAAATTCCCCTCCAGGTGTGTTTTCTCCCTTTGAATTTGAATAATCTGTTAACTGCTGAGATTGCTTTTTGATGTATCAGTATGAAGAATTTTACAGGAGTTTTTCACCTTAATTTTTGGTGAAATGTGACTGGAAAAACTGTAGTGTACTGTCACAAAAACTTTATCTGCTAAACCTATGGAAGGAACTATGTTTATTCTCTGTATGTGTTTTGCTATTGCTATTATTATTATTATTATTATTATTATTATTATTATTATTCCTTCAGCAGCAGTACAGCAACTTTCTTGTGGGAGATGCCGTGCATGGTCTGTTAAAATATTTGTACGATACACAGGCAAGCTGTCTAAGTTAATACTAATAGTCAGACTCCAGAGAAACCAAAGAATCATAATGAATATCCCCAGCAGGTGTAATTATACAGCAGCATTTCAGTTACTATTTCACCTCCTTGCAGACATTATCAGGAGACAGGGATTTCCTTCAACTCCCCTGAATATTTTAGTTTACCTTTTAAATTAGCCCTACTTACAAAAATGACTATAAAGATTTTTTTTTTAATGTTGGTGGGTCCTTCACTACAGTCTCACAGGCTGCACTCTACTCTCTGAGATGCACAGACCACAAACTTTTAGGGGTACAAACTGTATTAGCTTTCAATTTGAGTACTGCAATAGGGCACAAACTTTGCTTCTGAGATGCAGGTTTTAACAACACGAATAAAAGGAAAGAGACAGTAAGGAGCCCTCTATTTTGCAATGGCATCACCAAGAAAAGACTTTCCTTGGCCCAGATTCCTTATGAGAAAAAATAGCAGCGCTAATACCGCTTGCAAACAGCACGATAACCACTCCTTTGTTCCCACCAAAGATACAACAGCAGAATCCTGTCAGCGAAGTCATCTGATATGTCAGCTCATTAAATTAGTCAGAATGGGTGAATGGGGAAGAGGAATATACCATTGTAAATGTATGTTAATTAACAAACGCCATAAGAGAGGCATTTAAATGTATGAAAATGAATATTAATGAGATGAAAACACCTAATTATTGTGCATCTAATGGTATTATCCAGAGCACCCAACAGAAAATGCCTACTTGTCATGCATCTAAGGCAACAGTGCAAACCTTCAGACACAAAGATTCAGTGTACATATAGATCATATGATGACTTTAATTACAGACCTTGCAAAATATCTGCACTGAAACTTGAATTTGAAAGGATTTTTAAAGTTTTATTTATTAAAAAAAAAGTTAGATTTCACCGATTTCTTGTATCATTGTTGCCCTTCAAAACTACATGTTTCTTTGTAGTGCTTTTGAAACCTTACACTGAAGTGCTTCGATGTTTCTGCCTGCACATCTCCATTTTGCAAGAATATAATTAGAAACGGTGGGCTGCAAACAGGCCTGCAATGAAGTTCTGAGGAAATTTTCATGAAATTACATGAAGCCAAACTCTGCCTGGATGGAATTCCTCCCTTTGCAGACACATATCAAAGGAGAATCCTGAGTTAAAAATAGTGTGAATTCCTGGAATTAAGGACGGCTTCATAATAAATATGCATTAGGAAGCTGAAATAAAATTATACAGGCCACTTGAATTCTATTATTTCCTAATTACTCAGTGGTTGGCTTTACAACTTTAATGTTCTTTTAATGTAAGTTTTTCAAGGTGAGGATTTTTGGGTTTTGGTTTTTTCAGAGTTATTCCAGATAGAAAGCCAATTTCTTGATCCCAGATAGGACAGAAGGAGTTTTTCTTTATAGACAAAATTCCAAAGTGGCACAGCTATGCACATATTCCCTCTCTGATACTCTAGCTCATATGCCAGGGACACATCCAGAGAAGGATGTATTTTAATGACTACACTCTGCATGGTATTTGCAGTCCCAACAAGACTAACATCATTCACACATACAATCAATGAAGTCTTAGTACTACCATCAAAGCAATTAATGAAAATAGAGCACATTAACTTAGTATTTGAGCCAGAATTGATTCCTGAAAGATAGCACTCTCCTCTCTCAAAACTGAGTTATTGATACATATATAAGCACCAATGTGACAAGCACTTTAGATATACCTTGACATATATATTTACTGTCACTCAAAATTACTTACAATCCATCATATTTTATAAAATATTATATCTTATCCACACTTCTAATTTTCTTATGAGACTGTTGTATGGAGTTGTAAGAAAAATGTCCGTGAAACAGAGATACATGATTCTGGTGGATTTACCTTATTCACTAAGCTTTTCATCCTATCAGAGAAAGAAATTAAGTTAGTTTGTATGATTTACTTTTAATAAATCCATGCTGCCATCTATTTACCACCCATATTGCTGTAGTTGCTTCCAAACTGATTGATTTACTAATAACTCCAGCAATGTGCTTGGTACTGAATTCAAATTAAATGCACAGATTTGAAATCACCAGATTGACTCCTGTTCCCATTTGCAGGTAACTGCTGTTGACCTCAACAAACTGAAAAATCCAAGTACCAGCATCAGTGTATTTTGCATTACTGCACATGTTAAGTTTCTTAGAGGGATTTCCCAGCCTCGTACAAAGAAATCATCAAAGCAGTTTTGCTACCACAATTATCAGAGGACAGAACAAACCGGTCAGCAATATTTTGCACTGCCTGGAATACAGTTGGAATTACTAACACAAAAAAAATTTCCCAGCATTTACAGTTTAACAGGGGGTTGAGTTAACAACCCTTGAGTTACAGTTTCTACAGGGAGGAGAGCCATGTTGTAGTGTCACGGTTAAACCATACAATGGAGTCCTACCAGCATCTGGTATGTGGTACCAACTCAAGTTCTTGCCTGTACTCTCTGGCTGTGCAGACAACTTCAGCAAAAAGCACCAGTGTGCTTCAGGTAAGCCAGCTCAAGTTAAAAATATTAATAGTAGTGTATTTGCTTGCAAATAGCTACACTTTATGTAATTTTTCTCTCATGTCTAACTGAATCTATAGCAATAAATTGTATCAATATGGGTCAGTGCATTTCTTACACGTGACCTTTTTGCAAGCAACTGGAGTAACCCTAAAGTGAGGGCAAGACCTTTTAAAAACTAAGAGCAAATCCTTGCAAACTGCAAAACTGTACACTGTATGGGACAGAGACAGATGCCCTCAAAATGACAAGCTCTATCAAAACTAAAATTTTGGGTCCAGGGAAATTACCCATTTCAGGCACAGGAAGCAGTCCTGCATGGTAGTCAGCACTTTGACCTGAAGAGAAGCCAGTCACAAACTGTGGTAGCCCAGATTTTACAGGAGACACTTGGTTCTTCATTCCCCCATAGAGAGCAAAAACTGTAAATCATATCCTCTGTAGAAAAATATAATGTAAATTAAATCTGAACAAAACCAGAAATATATTTGTAAATGTCCAATTCACACACAAAAAATTTACCCCTTTTCAGAAGGTTTTCACAGTCAATATTAAACTCCTGAGCAGAAGAGCTGAAGATATTGATAGCCAGTAATGCAGATGAAATTGCTGTTAATTGTTAACATCTCCTGGGCTGCGCTTCCTACGTCCCTGCACAGATGATGAATAAAATTATTTACCTATTCAAGTAATGAGAGCTATGCATTTTGATATCCACATACACGGTAACTCAGACCTCCTCTGAGACCCCCACCTGTAATTAGGAACAGATGTAGGATCTTGTTCCTGATTGATAAAAACAAATTTCAGCCCTCCAATGATATATGGCTTAGTGGCACAGTAAATGGGAAGAATACCTCTGCAGAAGAACTCCCCTTCGGGCACTGGTTCTAATCAGTTCCCCTCTGCTCAAGAACCCTATTATTTTAGACCCAGTGCTTTTCCATCACTTATTTGGGACACTCACTAAAACATTCACAGGTGACACAGCAAGTGCATAGGAAGAAAGTGACAAGCAGTGTTTATATGGCTTCACCTCTGATGAAGAAACCCATGTATTTGTACCCTTCAAACCCACAGTAATTCTCTAACACTTCTCCGCGATGGAGTCATTTAAAATTAAGTATATACGACATTATGTGCTTTCAGCAACAATTCTCACAGCTCAGCATGTGCAGCTCGGGAACACTTTTCAAATTATGTCATGGGGGAAATTCAAGATGACATTCAGCATAACATACTCTATTCTCCAAATGCCACACTGCTGCAGGAGAACATGCCCACCACAAAGATTTCACGAACTGAAAGTAGCTACATTTCTTACTTTGCATCAGCTGGCTGAAATAACCCAAGGAGAATAGGTACCTGCCCATTCTCTTGCTCTTACACATAGGTACCAATACCTATATATTGGCCCAGAAGAGGAGTGGATGCTCTAAAGGGAATTTGTCATCTACAGATGCTGCAGGATGACCCTTCCCCAGTCAGATGCATCACTTGGACTATCCCATGTGTGCTTGTGCTACCCCACTGGATACTCTGATAGCAACAACAGCACACTGAGGGCCTATGGCAGGCCCAACCATTCACAGCGCTAGGCCTGGAGAGGTTCAAAGAAGCTGCTGTGCTCATTTTCATCGAGTCACAAGTAAAGCTGCCTTCTTTCATGTTCCTTTCCTGACCACTAACTGTCCCGCACTTGATCTACCCTCATCCAGCAAAGCTTTTAATTTCCACTGGGTACTAGCATAGGTGACTAAAATTATGCCTTGTGAAAACCCAGAAGAGCTACAGCTCCTCTGGTCTGTAGAATAGAGACAGAAATTTGTATTTACTGAGGTCATCTCAGTACAAGAAAGTTCCACCGGTTTCATTTAAATCTGACTGAAACAATTCAAGTTAAACTGATGTGAATGCCTTCATGCATCTTTATTTAAAGATGTTAAATGGGAGTTTACTTGATTTCAAACCTAATCCAAATCTAAAAGAAGTGCCAGATGAAATAAGACTGTCCATGCCACATTTTCCATTGGTTTAACTAAGCAGGCTTACCAGTAATCTTAGTGCAACTCCCTCATGTATACATGGTCTGAAAATACATTCATTCTCCAGCATTACCCTGCTTCATGCCAGGAGAATTTGCAGCTGGAAGGGGCTCAGGGGAACCTCAATGCCTAGAAATAAAAGAATTGTGGGGGAGAATCATAGCTGCTGTGCTCACTGGTCCTCCATGGACGTTGCCTAAATTACGGTAATTAATATAGGGCAATATTTCTGCGCCCCTCAGTAGTTTATAAATGTTACAAAAAAAGGAATGTTTTATATGTCCCCTGATGGGTTTTAAATGTTAATAAATGATGTGCAAGGAGGTATTTTACATCTCTCTATTTAACAGTGAGCTGACAGCTGCAATTATAGGCCAATCTCTGACCCCAGCAATCAGGAACCTGAGGAGTAAATGGAGTAACTTTCTTCCAGAGTAACACAGTGCACTGGGATGCTGACTCAGCATTTAAACATCCAGACACAGAACCAAGGTGAGACATTTCTGACACACTAGGATCTCCCTTTTGCTGCAGTATGCTCTTGCCAGTCACTGGTACCTGCTTACTTTGTCACCAGCGACCCACTGCCACTCTTCCAGTGGTAGCAACAGCTCATCATCTTACAGGTACAGGAGAGTGAACGAAGAAACCAGGCAACTTGCTATATTGCTCCTCTGCTGTGGACTAGAAAAACAGCTGGATTATACTTGGCACATCCGGGACAGCGGAGGTAGACAGGGGTATCGCATGTGTCACCGCATGCTCTTTCACTCTCTTTTTGGCCCAAAATCTATTACTACTGGATCACATTCTCTGTGGTATGAGGTTCCTGTGCCTGTACACCTACCTTCACCACCATGGAGAGTTTAGGAGGGGCATCCCTAACCTTTCAAAAGGTAGCTAAGTGACTTCTCAGTAACGCGTACCCCAGCAGAAAGCCCCCCTAGTTTTCAGTAAGCTCTAGTTACTACCCTTCCCTTCTGCTCTGCCCAGCCCTCAGTAGAAAAGAGCCTCTATGAAGTTTAAGGCAGCTTGAAGCAATATTTTAGCCACGTATGTTTCAGGTTACAACCTTTGTTGCAAAGTAACAGCAGAGGAAGAAGAATCTTTGCTTTTTTCCAAGGCCCTAGATCTGCTCACAACACTGTACTCCTGCATGCCTGTATATTTTCACCTTCTTCCTCTTTCCCAAAAATAACTTTTAGTCTTGATCCTTAAACCAGCTGTGTTCACTGTTGTTAGTGTGCACATTCATTATCCCTATTAACCACTGAGGTACTGCCTAAGGCAGCACACAGCTGTTCTGAGACACTTTAGTCCATGCTGTACGCGCTGTTTCACTCCATAGGAACTGCACCCCACTGACAACAAAAGGCAACTCTGACACTGAATGAAACCAAGCAGAACTGTGAGTAGCATCTTGCATTTCCACTACATCATCACAAAGGCACAGGAATGGGGTTTACAATTCTATTAAAATCCAACAAGGTAGTATTTTTGCCAGAACCTCTTGTTTTCTTTTATTTTAGAAGGGCAGAAGCCTAAAGAGCAATATATTTCATTAATTAGGAAAAGTAATTTTTAAATTATTTCCAACCCTTTTTTTTAAACATGAATGAAGGTTTGTAACTAATTTCTTTCCTCCTCCACTTTCTAGTGTTGGACTAGAACAGGGTTTGCTCAGCCATTAGAATTATAGTTTTCTTTCAATTAGTGGTTCCACAAGTGCACCTCTGCAAAATTAGAAGAAATTTTGGGTGGAAAGAGCAAAGGTTTTTTTCAGATTTGGACAGAATTAGTTTAACATTTTCAGGGCATTTGCACTGTATCCAATTACAGACAAACACCATGTAACATTAATATATTCTTTCTGTTTTGCACAAAGGTTTCTCAACCATGTCTTAGAAATGGGTCTTGTTTACCCCTTTTAAAAATCAGGGTCTTTAGTACTGAATTTCTTGGACTAAGTTATAGCTATTCTTCAATTCCTGTCTGTGTTTGGTTATGCATTTCTTCTGGTTTGCATTAACTCATATATAAATGATTATGACCACCCTTTCATTCTTTAGAACTTTACTGTTATTGATTATGGATGGGTTTCCAGAGCTTTTGAACAACAGGGACCACATGTTACTACAGAGTTTGTCTTAAGCATCATGTTCATCTCACTCTAGATGGCATACGTCAAGCACATTCATATTAAGTCAAATAACATTGCTTTAGCTACTACAGACATTATTTACAGTGAAGCACGACAGTATGTTATTATATTTGTCTGTCTAGATTTTGCAGTTGCCTGTTAATTAAGTTTAGGTAATAAAATAGGTAGAAGCAGTACTCCCATATGGCTAGTCACATTTCCATGGAACAATGGCTATAGGTACTGAAACTTAGCTTGAGAGTCAACAGCCACAAGTGTGTGGTAAAAAACTTCCAACCAGAGACAGCAGAACTCAGTCAGAGCCAGGTACTGAAAACTGTGGCATCAGGAGGGACACCTGTCTGACCCTGGTGCCCTCCAAAGCCAAATCCCACAGGTGCTGAAGGTTACCCCCCCACAGGACCCCTCACTCAGCCCAATCTCTGAGAAGCAGCACTTACAGCCCCTGCCACCTTCATACTTCTAATTCAAGGTGGGGGGAAGACAATATTGTGCATGCCTCCTTGAAAGACTGCCAATCCCCGCAGCTAAGAGATGAGGTAATATGATAAGGAAGGCCAACAGCAGTTCAACAGAGGGGGCTGGATCTTCTTAGCCCTAATTGTTGTGCAGTCTCATCTAACCAGCTGCTGCTCTGCTGTCAGCTACAGCCAGTATTCAAGACCAAAGAACTGAGATTACACATCCCTGCCCAGTTGCAGTCTATTTTTTATGCTACAGCACGTCAGCGACATTCACAGGGTGTGTCCTAAAAGTGTCTCACTCCTGCGCAATCAAATTAAAGTCATTCAGCAAAGGCTCGTTTGCTGAAACATAAACATTGCACATGCCTTGTATTTGAAAGAGTGGGATTTTTCTACAGGGAAAAGTTATTTGCCATGGACTTGACTGACTTTGCAAGGTCTCTGTTTATTAATAAAACACAATTCTTTCACATTTACAAAATACAGTAATAAGACTTTATTACCTTATGGGCTACTGTGAGGAATAATCCACTAATTCTTTTGAAGGGCTCAGAGATCCTTCAAAGAATGCAACCTGAAAATAAAATTGTCATTAGTACATGTGAGGAATTTACTATATTCATCTCCATTCTCCATTACAATGACTGATTCTGCTCGTGTGTGTGTGTGTGTGTGTGTACAAGAGTAGAAGATCACCACATGTTGGTAACCTCAGTGGTACCAGGAAACACGTTACTCTTACCAGTATTTCTGATTTTATATTATTTTCTCTAAAACAATACCTAAAAATTGAAGCCTCACTAGGCAAAATAAGTTTGTGGACTTGTCAAACCCACAAAAATGATATAATTCCATAATATGAAAGATGTAAGAATGACTTTACACATTCACAAAGCAGTATCAGGCACTGCTACACATGCTGAAGGTGATACAAACTGTTGCTTGGACACAACTATTTCTTTCCATTGGATTGCAAGGGAATCCACAGCAATTAAGATCACTAGGCACATCACCTACATGTCTAACGTTAGGAGGCATATATAGTCCCCAGATGCAACAGAAATTATAGATTTAAACCTACTTCAAACTAGACAGTGCCTTCAGACAAGTTGAATGCTTCCATGGAAATATTTTCCCAAATTTTGCTCACCCTTGAAGGTGAGTACATTACAAATCAGGAGTAGTAAGCTAGATTTCCGCATCTGCCATGAGTATGACCCCGAGCCAACACCAGATAAGGGATTTTCTGGCATCCCAACCACAGGTAGGGAGCTTGCATCACCTGGAAGCCTCCACTCCAACCCGCAGCTTGGAAAAACTTCTTTTAATCCCTCTCTGCCCCTGTAAAATGGGGGTCATGTTTCTGTCTCTCTTATCATGTATAATTGGGGTGCTTAATACATTTGCCACTAATCTCAGCCTTTCTGCACTAAGGGAAAAAAAGCACAGTGATGACACCTGAACAGTGACGACTAGGTGTCTATGTGCTGCTCACAGAGACAGAGAAAAGCATCCCCCAAGTACACAATTTGAAGAGCCAGTCTTTGTTGATCAGGCTTGTAAGCTTAAAAAATGCCTCTCTGGGCCTCCAGGTTTCTTGTGCCTCAGTAATTTCAACACATACATTCACTACAAGGAAACCAGAAGTGGAAAGAGGGGGCATTAATTAAGCCCTCCCACTCCACAGTTTTTGCTAGAAACTTGGCTCAAAACAGGTTTCCAGTACAAGAACTGCATTCTATTTTTTATTACATGCTGTATGCATTCCTAGACCTCACCTAGATTAGAAGTGGATGAGCCAAAGCAAACACACATGTGCACATACACACAGAGTGCTAGGTGCATTTTTCTATGTGTGTGAGAGAGAGAGAGAGTTTGCTTTCCCAGTCTTTCTGCATCTGTAAGCAGGAAGGCTTAAAAACCTTGCAAAGAAAGTCTGTTCCCATGAGAATTCCTGCCTCACTCTGCAGATTAAAAGAAGAAATCTCTGCCTACTATGCATGGGAATCCCAGTATTTTGGCACAGTTTTAACATCAGCATCATTAGAAACATTGATTTATTTTAATTGTCACCTTGTATCCTACACTGCCAAATGCAGTCAGAATGTCAATTCTTTATCAATGTGAGCTGTTGACATGGAAACAGATCTGCTGAAATGGAAGCAGTAAGAAAAAATGTGTTACTCCTCCAAGTTATACTTAGAAGTGGTAAATCTGTGTGTGCCAAAACAGATTTAAATACTCAATAAACTACACAGAAGAAATAAACTATTTGGGGTGACAGTCATTTTAGTTGTTTACATCACAGACTGCATTTAGAAAATCTCCAATGTTACTATGGTAACAGCTTTTGCTTAAACGTAGTTGTGGACGCGCTTAAGGTATGATCTAAATTAACTGAAGATGGAGGAACAAAACTGGGCAGCAACTGCTGAAGGAGTGACTGGCTCCTTCCTATCAGCCCATCCTATCTGCTACAGGCACTGGGAAGGGTACAGCCAGAGTATGATGTAGCATAGACACCTTGGCTCATCCTTGCCCATGCTCTCAGAGAGCACCTGAAGCAGCTGACAGACTGCACCAGGTAGCTTTTAAAGATAACAAAGAAAAACAGAGCTGCTTATCATCCCCACGCAGCTTGTAGTGCATCCCAGAACTGCTTGTTCCCTCCCTCTGGTCACCAGATAGGTGACGGGAAGAGGAGGCAGACAAATAAAGGAGGCTCTAAGAGGGCCCAGAGACATCTCTGCACGTCTGGCATAGTTTGTGGCTTTCCTCTCTGAGATCTCTCCCAGAGAAGGGAGTGGAGCTGCAGAAAGGCAAGTGTGTAGCACAAGACTTTTGCCAAAATCTATGGCTTGGAACGGATGCTGCCTGACAATTAACTTCACACAGCTAAGGAACTGTCCTAAAAGATGCAGTGCAGACCTTTGACCAGCACTACATTTCCACTAGAAAGATTAAATCTCTCTGCTGCTAAAGCTAGTTTCATAGTCATAGGGAACAAGGCCAGAGGGGCCACTGTGATCTGCTGTTCTTAATAGGGATTAAAGGAACCTGTGGTCTCCTGCACACCTGCCTCCAACCTGAAAGCGAACAACGGTGAGATGGAGATCACTCAGGAGAAAATTGAAGGAGAGGCTCCTCTGCCCTCTTGCCAGATACCAGGGCAAGGGGCAACAGAAGGAAAAGACACATTTGAAACAACTCCTCTGAACAGGATCATGGAGGCATTGGAGCCAGACACTGTTCAAAGCTCTTGGATCCCAGCAATGCTGTGAGGCAGTCCAGTTTTGAACTTGCTTAGAGCAACCCACCTCTGTTCCCACTTCAGCTATGATACCAAGGCATGCAGATTTTTTTCTTTTCTTCCCTTTTCCACGTTTCTGCATGATTATAAACTCCTTAAACCTTGTGCGTCAATTAACAAGGAAGGACACACATGATTAATTACACACTTTCCTGTGAAACATGGACACAAGATATAGCATAACATTCTAAAAATAGCAGGAAGGCCTGCCTTGTTTAGGCCAAGTTTTATTTGAATCCCCATAATAAAGCAGCTGATATTAAACAACGAAGCGGAAGACACACCACTGTTTAGCCTCAATGGGTGTTCCAGACAGATCCGTTAGAACTTCATCCACACTGCAAAATGCAAAGCCAAGGAATGTGAGCTTATGAGAGCATGAGACAAAATAGTGCTTTAAACTTCTACAGCATTTATCAACTCAAATTATTCTACAAACATATACTAACTTAAATGCTTCCATCTGTATTGTTATCTTACTCCATCTGTATTGTTATCTTGTATTTTGGTGAGATTTATGAGGTGTTGGGTTAGATGCTGGGCCAAATTGCTGATATAGCTCCATGCAATCAGATGAGGAGACAGGTTGCTGGCTGTCATAGTTGTTCACAGAATTCTGCTTTTCTTAAAAACGGATGAGGGAACAGAATTGGAAGAGAAAAGTACCTGCAGTGCATGTCTCTAGGTACAACTGCTCTACATCAGCTTTGGCTTGTGAGTGGGATACTGTAATATTTCTAGATCATTGAGTCATGGATATTGGTGGCATACATACTACTGGAACGAGGGACGTCCTCTGTCCGAATCTGCTTGTAGGGAAAGTGGAACACTGATGAAGGAGGCGTAAAAGCATCTTGCTTACACACAGTTTTCAAATAGGAAACAGTAATTTGCAGATGACAGAAATGTTTCAGGGAAAAAAAAACCAAACACAATAAAACCCAACCAAACTACAACTTCCCCCAGAATAAATCAGAAAGATTTTTTTCACACATGCATCCACAAAACCTCCTACCGTCTTTGCCCTCTGGAGTGGATTGTGGCTGCCAGAAATACATATTGCAGAGGGATAAATTTAAAAAGTATAGTAGAACTATCAGTGCACACTCATACTTTTTTGAAACATGCCCCAGGGGCAACTTGGCTTCCAGGTAGAACATATAAGGTCATCAAATTCAAAGCCTCATCTGAGAACACAAATTATGATCTTATCCTATATTAACAGCAATAGAAGCAGCAATCTTCTATCTATGTCTCCATCTTCAACATTACAAACCAAAGGTACTGTTTTCTAATGTCCCTTATACATCTGAGGAGCAGATGATCTTGAAAGCCGCAGTCTTTTGATCCTACATAAATTGGATGCCTTTGACAATGTCACCCAGAATTTTCATGTCAGTTCAAGGAAAACATAATCTAAAACAGAGGATAATTTTGATTTTCCTCCTGACTCAGCAGAGAAGGAGATAATTATAAATGGAAAATGAGTGTTCTTGAGGGTAACTATACCTGCTGTAATCCTACTGCTAACTGAATTAAAAGTTTGCCTGCCGCAGTAAGGCGTATGTTAACTTGGCTGGAGGAAAGTTAAGACTTGTCAGTTTTCAAAAGTCACTGGTGATCCTTTCTGTGTTATAATTCAGTATTTTAGGCATAAAAACCAATGACGGGGAGAGAGGAGAGAGAGACATAGAAGAGAGGAAAGAAAGAAAAGTATTTCTTTCCTCTGCCTTTGGTAGTAAGTAACAGCAACAAAAGAATCCAGTAGCACCACAAGAAACCGAAGAGAGCAGATTCTTCTCACAGAATCACAGAATGGTTGTGGTTGGAAGGGACCTCTGAAGATGATCTAGTGCAACGCCCCTGCTAAAGCAGGTTTACCTAGAACCCACCTCCACATCAAATCCAAATGATTTCTCTTACTGGCTGGTAACATGAAGCAGCTTATTTTCTCAGGTGCTCTTCAGGCTAACCATGATTTCCACCTCTGGAACTGGAAGAATTCCGTATGTCAAGCAAGCATAGACAAGCTATCATTCAGCAGAGATAGCTCAATAGTGACTGAAAGTCTGATTCATCAGGGTTTCTTTAATTTTTGGTTGCTGGGTTTCTTTTTAAATTAACACAAAGGAAGAAAAATATATTTGTCCAGACCCAGATGCTTCTTCGTTCCTTCAGCAGCTGCTAGTTTGAGAGAATTTTAAATGGTTGGCCTTTATGAAATGAATTGGTAATCACAGTCCTGTGCCTCACACACAGCAGACTGGTAATGGGATAAAGCCTTTCACCTCAAAGGCTGTGGTTCAAATTCAGAATAATTCTTAACCTCATAAACACCATCACTGCATGATGGGCATTTGATTGTTATCATACAATGAATCAGGTGTTTTTCCTGGCAGAAAAGCATTCATGCCTCTGACAACACACTAATTATTGTCAGTAATTAGCAGCACTCTTGGCAATGGCAGTAGAGAGACCTGTAGAAAATTAACCATTTGTTCATCCCTTGGGGGTTGTCATCTCAAGGCACGGGGTCAAGCCCTTCAGTCATTGTGGTGATTCCTGTAGCTCCTTCCCACCCTGGGTACATTTTGCGGATAAGCAGAGTTCAGCCTCTAGAGCTGCCAATCTACTGCTTTTATTACCACTAAATTACTTTTGTTTCAATGCTGGAGGCAACTTTGAATGCCGGCTCTAATTAGATTGTAATTGTTTGGAGATCTGAGCAATTGTGGCAGATTTGGGTGGAGACTTTGGTGGCTTTTAATATTTGTGCAAATAGGTTTCACAAGCACAAAACCTACAGCTGCTTATAACACTGGGCATTTTCTTACAACATTTACACTACTAAACATCTAAACCAGGCAGGAAAAATATTGAATTTCTATGTGCAACCTGAGTGATCTGCAAAATTCTGCCCAGGCAGACAGCTTCACAGGTCAGGCAGTTTTCATGAGTCCAAGATGTTTTGGTACAAACAGAAAAAGGTGAGTTTAATTAGGAACAAATATTTTTATACAAACAGAACAAGGTACACTGCCCTAAGCAAGAACCCATAGCAGAAAAGAGATATATATGTCACCATATTTTCACAACAATAAAAAGCCACAAACTAAAAAGAAAATAAATTTCAAATATACATAGGAGTAAATCCCATCAATTAGCACTAGAACCCTTATCTTTCCCTTAGGGGAAAAAATACTCATGAACAGTCCAGAAACTCTGCGCCCTGTTGCTGAATACCATTATTTCTCTTCCTTCCTTTGGGAAACCAGAGATCCCTCAACACTTCAACCCCCTCTAATATAACAGAGTCCAGATATCTGCAGGGAAATCCTAAGGATCTGAGAGTGAACATTTAAAGGCCAAGGAGCTTCTGCTAGGAGACCCTGTGCTTCCACATAATCTCCTGAGGTCTACCTGTCATAATGACAACATTACCTCTTCATGCAGCTCCAGGGAGTGCTGTGCAAATATTGGATTATCTGGTTCAATGGCCAAACAAAAAACAATCATGGGCAGAGAAAATTTCAGTTGAATCTACCTGAAATAAAAGCCAAGGGGAGTGGTTTGGCTAAGGGAAAGGAAAACCAAACCAAACCAAAAAAAAACTCAACAAAGGAGGAAATGTTTGCCTTTAAAATGGTTAATACTCTGCTATATTTTACTTGAAAAGGAAAAAAATATGTCCACAAAATTAAATCTTATTTTTAACATTTCCTTTTATCCTTTTCATTGATTTGGGGGAGATTTTTTTTGTAACAAACGTCATCAAATTTCATGTCATACCAAAGTAGATCTGGTCTCCCTGAAAAATTTTTCTTCAGCAAATCTTCTACTTAAGGCACTTTGCTGAGATCTAGCTCTAGGCGGAACTGGACAGTCTGAACTACAGAGATCCAGTGCCCACATTTTTGTCTACGAAGAAACAAGTTTTCAAGTTAAAAAACTGATCAGTTCCATCCCTATGGATCCAAAATGTCATTGTTTTTTTCCCACAGAGGACCAAATGCCATCCTCTGAAGGACAGACCAGCAGCCTCACTTACTGCAAGTACTGACCCCTTTGTTTTGTTCTCCCGTAAGCTCCTGCTGCAGTACTATTGAGAAATGAAAGGCACAGATGGATTCCACTGCTGGCAGTGAAGTCCAAGAGATACCACAGGCAGATTTCCACAAGTTTGTGTAGTTTGTTGCACCTGTGACTGGCAGTGGGCACGCTTGGAAAGCGCTCTGAGTCTCGGTTATCCTACAGCTCTATGAGGACTGGTTGGGCTGGCAGCTGGCTCCTTTACTTCCACAGAACGAGCTAAATTGGATTCACGAGCTACAGTAGGTGAACTGACTTTACTCAACATGAAGGGATACCCTCTACTACATACACCAAGATTAGAATGAGGTTTGTTCAGGAGGACAAAAGAGAGAAAAATTCCTAAGTCCTTGGACTTCTGTGTTCAGCATGGATATACCAGAACTGCTGGCGGAAATACGAGCAATACCATCCACTAGACGAAACAGATACGTAAATGGATATATACCAAAATTGAAGTAAAATTTCCTCAGAATGGCAAAAGTGGGAAAGATTCAGAAGTGTTCAAGTCAATCCCAAATCATGAAGTCCAGTCCCCCAGACGTTATGAAGTCACTGTTGAATATAGCAGGGTGTTCTCTGATAGCGTAACAGTAAAGATAAATAAATACATCTTCGCTTTCCATTCTGGGTGACTGTCAGATACCAGAGAAGAAAGCATGAAGGTGTTATATGGGAAAGAAAGTCAATGCAAAGAAACAGAAAAGCTATTTAAATACAGAATGTATAGTTAGAAACTTCTGTAAAGCAAACCTCCTTACAGCATATCATAAACAATCTTCACCAGGTGGCCACTAGAAGAAAAACAGAAGCATTTGAGAATGGAATACTCTTAGATGACAGGTTTACCTCAAGTCCAAATGAAGAAACTGAGGAGTTGACTAATGTAGTTTTCCTTGTGCCTGTTCCAGGCTCATGTAAAGGTCAGAGAATCACTGTCCCAGTTCAGAACACAGCTATTTGCTGGGATCAGGGAGCACGTTAAAGTGAATGGATGGGAGAAACCTTCATCATTCCTGTTAATACACAACAAAAGTCCAGGCAGTAGTAGAGCTGCCCAGTCCTGTCAAAAATGGCACTACTACTTGTTGTAAGGGACTGAAAGAGTCCTTACACAATGGCACTAGCAATCAGCAGAAGGTGTAATGTATGGCACCAGTGATTACAGGACCTACCTAGAGATATAAATCTGTCCCTAAAGAACAGAACTGCCAAAGAGTATGTCCATTAATCTTGCTTTAATAGGTTATTGCACACATCAAGAGACATGCAAAGGCAGGTCCCTGTAAAGCCAATCCATGTCTGTAACATGTCTGGCAGCGCATCTAATATTGTAATTCTACATCTAAGGATCAGATTATGGGGACTCTGCCTGTAAGACATCATTAAAACCTGTATATGCATTCATGCCTCACACAGGCTCAGGGGCCTCACTGCCTTCTCAGCCATGTTCAGCTAGAGACCAGCAAATTGCAAGAGGAGGAACATCTGCTCCTCAGAAACTCTGCATATTACAGCTGAAAGCAAGGTGTCTGGCTTATTCACTGCCACTTCATTATTTTTATTTCTCTGACAGTCAGCTCTATCAGTTCACAGACATGCACAATTGGTTTGTGCCACATACCTCTTCTTTCAGCAGAGTTAACTCTAGATTTACATCTGTTTAAAATGAGTGTGGAAACCACCTTAGAGTCCAAACCTTTTAAGAGTGAGCTTGAACAATTCATATTCCTACTTCTGGCAAGCCTGCAGAAGCATGCCATCCCTAGCAAGATGAATTTGTGTGCTCACAGGAGAGGGAAAAATGAGTGTGTACATGCATACAGAGCTAGATAGTGGTCACCTGATAATGCCAGCCTGAGAACAGGACTGGGAGCCAACAGGCAAACCCTGGTATCTCTGCCTCATAGTCCCAAACACATGCACACATTGCAATGGCTCTAGCACTTGAGGACCAGGGGCCCTGCACAGCACGGGAGAAAAATCAGTGCGTTCAGAGAGCGCATTGAGCAGAGAAACTCTACTTCTGACACATAACCCAGGCAGATGCTATGGGAGAGAAGAGACAGCGCTTGGCAGCCTCTCCCGCTGGCCAGCAGCTATGCTGAACTCCACAACTCCCCTCCTGTGCCACGCCAAGAGCTCCGATACAACCTGGAAAATCACTGGTGTTATTGCTGGAAGCACTGGTACCCACACATACACGGGCTTAGGGCCTGACCCAGCGTCTCCTGCTTTCCCCTCAAATACTGCCTGGCCACAAGCAATCTCTCCAGGAAAACACCCACTTCAACACGGCCTGGGAGGTGGTGACCAGGACACAACCGAGCCAGTGTTTACATAAGGCTGGCTCCTGCGCTGCCCCGAGCCCAGCCGCTGGCCCACCGCGGGCGACAAGGAACGCATCCCAGGGATCCCCATCCTGCCCTCCGGGGAACCGCGGGCAGCCGAGGCATCCCTCGCCCGTGCGGTAATGACGCCAGCGTTCGCATGCGGCAGCGCCTGGGCTCCGTGCGGCAATTACCGCCGCAAAGGAGCTTTCACCGCTCCGTTGTTAACCCGGGGGCGGCGGGCGCCGCTCCCGCGCCCTCCCGCTCCGTCACGCCAGGGGACAACATGGCCGCCGGGCCCCCCGCGGCGGGGAGGCGGGCAGGGGGC
>WBMZ01002252.1:0-47071 GCA_013400975.1 Atrichornis clamosus
CCATCCTGCATCCCGGCATCCTGCATCCCGCCTGGACCAGCCCCCCGATAGCGGGGCGGGAGGAGAGGAGCTGCAGGGCATCCCGAAGGCTTTTGCCCGCCGTGCCTTCTTGCGCCTGGACACCTTTGCTAGCGCACCTCGGGGGTGTTTTTTGGGGTTTTTACTGGTTTTTGAACTGCCCCCGCCTCGGGACAAGCGTGCGGGAGTGGGGTACAGCCGGGCCCCCCCGGCGCCTCCTCGCCCAAGTGAGCCTCGGACTGCTGCCCGAAGAACCGGCTCGCCCAGCACCTTTGCCACTTCTCCTCCTCCTCTTCCTCCTCCTCCCCCCGGCCCTCCCGTCCTCCTCCCTCGCCCGAGGACAGCGGGACTCCCTCCGATGCCGCTCGGCAGGCTCAGCGCTCGCAGCCAGCCTTGCCGGGGGCTCTCCTGATCTCCGTGGAGCTCCGCAGCGCTCGCCCCGGTGGTTTTGCTCCCCCCCATCCCTCCTCTCCACCCGCCCCTTCCCCCTTTTCGCCTTGTCGGGTGTGTTTTTTGCCTGTTGGAAAAGTCCCCGCTGCCCAGGATGGGGGTCGGTGGGTGCTTGGCCCTGCCCTGGAGGTGCCTGGTCGTCCTCTGTCTCAGGCTGCTCTTCCTTGTGCCCGCAGGAGTGCCCGTGCGCAGCGGAGATGCCACCTTCCCCAAAGCCATGGACAACGTGACAGTGCGGCAAGGGGAGAGCGCCACGCTCAGGTAGGAGCAGCTGGCCTTGGGCCTTGGGGGGCTCAGGGGGTCGTGGTTGCATGGTGATTTTGGGGACGTGACTCAGTTTCCCCTCGGGGGATGCGCCGTGTCGGTTGGCAGTACAGGATGGCACTGGTCAGTGAGCCGAGAGATTGGAGCGCCAGGGGACTGGGCTTGGGCTCCGTCCCCCCAGTCGTCTCCGTGAAAGTTACTGGGGGATGAAAACCAAGGGAATGTGAGTCCCTTTTGGCCCCCAGCCCCACAGCAGTACGAGGCAGGGGCTCAATTCCTGCTGTTGGTACCATGGCTCGGGCACTTTGGCTGCGTTCGGTGCGGATAAATCCTGCTCTGCTCCTGGAGTGTGATGCTCGGGGTGCCTTCATCCGTGTCAGACCACACCAGCCTGGGGAAAGGGGGAGCTGGTGACCCTCTGATGTGGTTTCGTGCCTTTTTCTCACGTCCAGACCTGCTGGAATAGGGAAACGCAGGATGAGGCTGGCTCCAGGCAGGTGGATGCTCTGCTCCTGAAAAATCCCCTTGCTCCAGAGGCAGGGGATTGCTGCTCCCTGCCAGCAGTAACTCCCTGGGGAGGGGGGAGCTGGGGGCTGGGCGTTGCACCAGGGTCCTGTCGCCTGCAGCAGCAATCCGAGGGGCTCAGGGGGTGCCAGGGAATCCGGGGTTTTGCTCAGCGTAACTTCTGGGACATTTTATGCCTGCACACTCGTCCCTGTCCTCGCAGCAGATGGGCGCAGTCATCCCAGAGGATGTTTGATGGGGACATTAAAAATCAAAAGCCAGGTTTTAATTGCAGCGCTTGGAAGCGGCGCTTGCGACTCCGGCATGCTGGGGAGTGACTTTCCTCCTCCGGAGCATTGCATAGGTGACACCAACATCTGCGGGGCCAGCTGGGTGTGTGCGGTGACACCGCACTCCTGCTTTACGCCAGCCAGTGGAGAGGGGCCAAGCCAGGGCAGGAAAAAAGCCTCGGGAGGAATTTCAGCAGGAATTTTCCTGCCTCTCTGTTGTTTGCGGTCAAATTTTGTGTCCACCCTGCAGCCCTTGAGTGTTCCCAGGAGGGTGGGAGCTGTCTTGTGGCCATTCCACTGGATCTGCCTTGTATCATGGCACGACTGGGCAGTGAAGCTGGAAAAGGGGTGGCCAAAGGGTGGAGGATGCAGTGTCTTGCTTAGGAATTTGCCTTGCTGAGTTTGGCTTAAAAAAGTAGTAGCTCCTTTTCTTTCCTGAATCGCTGCATTCTCCCAAGTGTCAAAAATCCTACAGATCTTGCCAAGGGGGTATCTAAGACGGAGGGATTTGGGGTACTGGGGGTCTTGGGCAGTGAAACACATGGGGGGGTGACAGCAGCTGGGTGGGTGCTCTGCAAACTTACTGGAAGAGGCTCTGGTGGGGGCCTGTCCAGGGTTTTGGGCACAGATCGAGGATCTTGGTCTGCGCCACGCATCGAGGTGCTCTCACCTGGCACTGAGTGGTCACTGGTGTTGGTAGAGAACAAAGGGAGGCTTGGCTGAGTCAGCAGGAGGGAATTCTTTCCTTCTGCCGGGAAGAGGGGCAAATCCTGCCCCTGGGAGGTGGCTCTGGAGAGGAAGGGAGGACAGCAATGTGTCATCATCCCAGAGCTGTCGCAGGCACATCCCAGTTGAGCTGGGAGCTGGTCTGGTGGCAAGGGATGTCCGCGTCCCTTGGCAGGGGCCTCGTCAGTACAGCCGTACCCCAGGAGATGGGCACGTGGGCTTTGGGATACACAGACTGTGCAGGTGCCATTCCCGCTGTGCAGATGATATTCCTGCTGTCCTGCCCCTAGAGCAGGAAATTGATGGCTTGCTGCTGCCACCGGCTCTGTGCACTGTGATGGAGAGGTGGAGGAGTGTGCTTTGCCTTGGCATTTTGAGGTGTTTTCCTGCTGGTTTGAGGTGGGAGCAGTTGCCCATCAGGCAGTGGGACATTGCTGCATCCCCGGGCCAGTCCCAGTTGTGCTGTGCCGTGGCAGGAGCCGGGAAGGGATGAGCTTGTGAAAACCAGAGGAGGAAATCAAGGGAGCATGAATCTTCCTGCCTGCTCCCCTCCCAGCCCGGCGTGCCCATCGATCTGTTGTGGAGCAGTTAACTTGTTCAGAATAGCAATGCTGCTACAAAAGCTCTGGCAGACCCCAGCGATGCTTCCAGCCACCTCCAGCCCAGCCCTGCATGGGTGGCAGTCAGGGAAGGAAAAAAAATCAGGTCTAATCCAATCCCAATCATTTCCACGCAAGGTGGGAGGACAGGGAGTTTCAGCCAAGGATTTGGAAGGAGAGGGATGTTTCTAGAGGTCCCTTCTTAGTGTTTCACAGATGCCAAAAAGGAGAGCAAGCTGAAAACTCAGCAGCAGAAGTTGCTGTTTCTCTGAAGCACTTGGAAAGTCCTGTCCCCGCCTCTTCCCAAGGGAGAGAGTTTGGCTGTTGGAAATAGGTTACTTTATCGGGGTAACGGGTGCTGAGGAGCCCAAGCTGCTCTTGAGCAGCAGTGCCCTGCCAAGAGGCTCTTTTCAGCTCAGTCCCTCTGAGCAGAGTGAATTCAGTGCTGGAAAAAAAGCTGGATTGAAGGCTGCAAGGAGACTTCTCTGTTGTAAAGGGCACAGCTTTGCTCTGTACAAGCTACTGTAGGGAATCAGTTCAGGACCAGAGACTCCGGATATGTTCAGATATTTCCTTCTGTCTCACCATGTTTCTGCTGGAGGGTACAGATGTACTGTGGGTACCAGCACTCTAGATCACTGTATTAAATTTAAATCAAGCTTTAGATGTTGGGTTGGAGCTACTACCTGGGTTAAGAGTAGGATTTACTCCTGGATGCAGCAAAACCTGCAGGAACAGGGAAAGGTTTGAGGGTGTTGCGTCCAACAGTTTTTACTGATAGATGTGTTGGTCTTGCCCTTGGGGCTACACTGAGGGCTTGTGTGCAAGTGACTTTCAGAGGTTTCCGTCCTGCTGGATCTCCCAAGGCTGCATCATGAGGATGAGGCTGATCTTCATCCCCTCCCACCATGTGCAGACACAGTCTGCCCTCACCAGTAGCGAGTGGTTTGTGCTGGAGAAGACCCATCCTGAACTCCCATCCAGTGCTTGAACCGAGTCCAGGCATTGCTGAGGCCTTAGGAGCAGCTCTCTCGGCACCAGAACAAATGGCTTGATTATGATTTCACTTTAATTGGCATCAGCCAGCGCTTTCCACGGCGCGGCTCTGACGTTCCCATCGGCAGCACAGGCGCCTGCATGGTGTCCCCCTGAATCCTCCTGTGCCACAGGCTCCTCTCTCCATCTCCTCTGGTTTCCCTTGGCAGGGTGATGCAAAGCCTTCATTTGTTCCCCTCTTTGATTCCAGCACTAAAAGTCAAATCTGAGTTAAACATGAGGCAAAGCTTTTTTTAACCCTGATGTTTCCCGTGGTTTCCACTCAGGCTTTGAAAAGGGCTCTGAGCATTGCCACTGAGCTCTGCCATGGTTTACCTAAGCCTGTTTTGCAAATTTATTTGGCCCCTGTTGTGCGCTTGAAATAATTTTGGAGAAATGATAACTTGGCTGCAAAACAAAACAAAATCAAGCATGTTTGTTTGATGGGTGCAAACAGAATGTGCTTGTTTGCTAAGCAGAAAGGACTATTTTTCAGAGATGGGTCTGTTTTCTATGACTCTTTTCTGCCCCATCTTTCCCCCTTTATTCCCAGGAATTTGCCTTGTTGTGTTTTTATTGTGTAATGAAAAAATAGGGGTGGTCTCCAATGGATACGTGTGGTGTGTTCCAGCATCTGGGTCCTGGGGGAGCCTCTGTGTCTCCCCCAGTGCTGCTCCTGCCAGGATTTGAGTGAGGGTGATTCTTCTGAGGTTTTGGGCAGCTGCCTTTGTGGTTTGCAGTCGATGAGTGCAGAGATCCTGCTGTGGGGAGGAGGGCAGGGGAACCCTCTCCAGGCTCTCTGTCCTTGGGAAAGCTGTGCCTGTAACCTCAGCTGAGCCGGGGGGCTCATGGGGCACTGCCCAGCGCCAGGCTGGGCTCCTGGTGTGAGTAAGAAAAGCCAGACAGGGCTGAGGATGATGATGAGAGGGCCCAGCCCTGATTGCTAAACCTCCTTTGGTGGCTGCACAGCCCTGTGTCCGTTTTGCTCCAGGCTCCCACTCCCACCTTGAGCAGCAGTAACCCCACTGAGGGAGTGTTGCTTGTCCACCCTGTCCCACACACCAGCTGAGAACACCCCAAGTTATGTTATCCCATTGCCTGCCCTCCCCAGCCAACTCCCCTCTTCCTTGCACAACCACCAGATTCCTTATTTCCAGATCAGTGCTCATCTCCCTCTCCAGGGCTCAGGCCTGTGGCATGCTGCTCCCAGGAAAAAGTCATGCCATTCTGAGGGTCTCCTCCAAGCCCACTACTTGGTAATTTTCATCCTGCTAAAATTATTTATTTCAGAGTCTCCTAGTTGCTTCCCTGCCTGCTTCCCAAGTCCCTGCCTACTTCCCAAGCCTATACTGGAGGGATACAGCTCAGGCTGCAGAGGCCAAGGTGTAACACGTTTGCTTTTCTCAGTTCCTGAGCAGGGAAGGAATTCTGAGTGCCCGGGCTGGGAGCAGCCCCCAGCTGTCCTGTGGGGATGGGGTGAGGATGGAGCTAAACTGCCCACTCATGTCGTAACAACTCAAGTTTATTCCCTCAACTCCTTGCGGCACCTCTGCCCTCCTCCTTCAAACCTCTCTCCTTTTCGTCCTGTGGTTTAGGGAATAAATTCAGGGTTGTGGTAATCCCGCCTATTAAGGTGCAGAAGGATCAGACTGTGTTCTCCTACATCTCTTATGGTGCCACTTCACCTCTGCCTGTCTCCTCTTCCTGTTGTTGCTGGGTCTTCCTTTCTGGTCAGGGTTTTCTTCCCACCTTCCTGGGGCTGCAGGAGCCCCACGTGGATGCTTGCTGTGGTTTGTAGCTCGTGAGCCGCTCGCTTTGCTGGCGATGGCACGTTTCTGAAAGAGGAGTTTATTACTAAAGTGACATGTCAGCAAATCTCTGCCACCTCTCTCCCATCTCGGAGATGGAATCAGCTTAAAGTGGTGAAAAAAAAAATTGTCATATGCATGGATTATTCCCTTCTTTTTTTTTTTTTTTTTTTCCTGAGTGCCATTTCCATCTGAGATGAGACAAGCTCCTGATTGCTGTGCCAGAGGAGGGTTTCCCTTTATAGCTTTCCTGGTAGAGCTGCTGCCTCTGGTTCACTGGAGCTGGGGTCTCCTAGGGGACAAGTGTGCTTTTCTGGAGCTCTCATCTCCATCCTGGGTTAAGCATCTCTGGTTTGTCAGCTCTGGAAAGATTGAAGTCAAACAGACTTGACCCCTGCTCCTCTGGGATGGGGAGGAAGGGAGGCCAGAGCAGCCTCTCAGGTGGCCAGTGGAGGGCTGCTGGGGTGGTGTTGCTAATGATTCAGGCAGAGTTAGGAAATGGATTTTCAGTCCTCAGCCCTGCTGTCGGCTCCTCGTGTGACGTTAGGTGCCCTCCCAGGTCCTATAAATGTCTTGATTCGTGCACAGCAATTGCAATGCTTCCTTTCTCTGCTCCATGAGTCATCTGCTTGCGTTGCAGTCTCTTTGTGGCAGGATTCATCCCTCTGGAAGGAAAGTGCTAGGAGTGTCCTACTGGAGGGCACCAGAGATGTCCACCCATGTCCTGCCTTTGCCTGGGGTTTGAAGAGGCAACTGGGAGCATTTTTCCTTTGGATGTGCCTGGGAATTGTCCTTTTGGGGGTACATGGTGTATGGCGGGGGTGCTGCAGAGCTGCTTGGTGTGTGGATGATTAGGTGGGAGCTGCAGCGAAGTCAGGGATATTGGGACCAGGGATAGTGATGCTGCTGTGGGTCTGCTCACAGCCGCAGGCTCTGCTCTGAAGCTGCCTCACCATAACCATGAGCTAATCTAAACCTTGGGCCTGAGCACTTGTGGGTGCCAGTCCAAGGGATGGCACCTGGCCTCATCTCTAGCTCTTGGCTGTCCTGAGGTGCTGTTCCAATGCCACCTTGGCAGCATCCTTTGGGCCATGCTGCTGCTGGCATTGCAGACCTGAACTGGCAGCTCCACGTGGGTGTTAACAGAGGTGGGTTGGGGTTGTGGGTCATCTTCAGCTTGCCCAAGTCATTGCCACTTCTGTTGGCTTCACTAGAGTTACTCCAATTTATGCTGTTGGAAAAATCCTCCTCTTGATCAGGCAGAGTTGTTTTCTTACCCCTAGACCTGCCAAAACCTGCCACTTTGAGCTCAGACACCCTTATTTTCCTTCAGGAGGAAAAAATCAGGAAGGAACTAATCTACGACCACATCAGTGGGAGCCCAGGCTAATAGAAATTGTAATGAGAATCCAGAGCCAAACAAACAGGCAAACGGGGAAAATGCAATCCCACGGATGCAATAGAGAGATTTACACCAGCAAAGGGGCTGATCCAGTGCTCATTAATGTCACCACGAGTCTTTATCCCAACTGTAATGGACTGGGGATCAGGTTGGAAGACAGCATTTCAGTCTTGCCACAATATGCAGGCTGTTAACGGGCTGTGTGTGGAATAGCAATGTGGAATTCCTTCTCCTAAGGGTTTGCTCGTTGTTGCATGCGGCACCATTGCAAAGCAAGTGGGAAATACCTTCTGCTCTCCTTGGGTTTAGTTTTTGGAGGTGCAAGGCTGTGAAGGAGCCAAGTGTGAGGCTCAGGCTGGGCTGTCTGGATGCTGCAGCGTCTGCTGAGCCGCCAAGCGCGTCTCCATCATGAGTATATTAAAAATCCTGGTTTAAATAAGGATTCTTCGGCTGCTGGGGTGTGGTGTTGGCTGTCACCACCACAGTCACGCTGGGAAGCAGTCCTTAGTTTATATGCAAAGTGAGGAGGCAGATGGGTGGGTATGGGAAAGCTGAAGGCAAACTTGACTTTGCATCTGGATTCTCCCCTGGAAAAACCAGTGACGGAGAGATGGAGACAAGGTCTGGAGAGCTGAGCCTGGTCTGGAGGTGGGGACACCTTTGGGGACAGTGCTGGGTAGGAAAGGACACCAAGGGTCAAACAGGAGACGAGCGAGTCCAGCTCTGCATGTCAATGAGGACAGAGTAAATAAGGGATAAAACCACCTTCCAACATGAGCAGCTGGTGAAATATCACAGGATTTTTTTCCCAGAGATGGGAGATTTTGACCAGCTCTGTGTCTGCAACCATAAATGACTCTGACACCTGTGTCTGTTTTATCAGACACATGCAGAGCCCCGGCCATGATCCAAACATTCATTACTTGGGATTTTTGAGTCTCTTTTTTCCTCTTTTTTGGTCATGGTAGGATCATTATTTTCGCAGCTTCACATCCTCAGTTCAGTAAAACCAGCGTGTTTTTCAGCCTCATGGTTTTTACACATCTCTAATAAGAAGCATGAGAGGAAGCTGTTGAGAAAAGCAAATTCTCAAAGGTATAAAAGGGAGAGCAGGGCAGCTCCAGGCTAGGAGACAGTTTTCTCAGATACTTTTGGACCTACAGATAGGCACAGCACTAATATTTGAAAGCATATTTGGATTCTTATCCTTAAGTCCTCCAGACTCAGTCAGTTATATGTGTAGGGTTTTATTCCTTAAAAAAATAAGGCTAACCTTAATTATCTTGCATCCCTTTTCCTCTCGTACTGTCCAGTAGAAAGCCCTTGATGAGCTCAAAGGAAGGGTGACCTAGGTGAAAATATGAGGAAGTATTTTCCAGGTCCTTTTTCTTCCATTGCACTTCAGTGGGAGCTGGGAGAGCACCTACTTTCATTCAAAATTTTTGAGCTTGTATCATTTGTTACATAAGAAAATACTTTTCTTAAAATTCTAAACCAGATATTTTTATTAAACAATCAATTTCTTTCTTGTGTACCTTGACTGGAAAGGATTTGACTTAGAATTCCCTTGTGGGGAAGAGGGCAGGTTTGACTTTGCTTGGAAAAATAGTATTTCTTTCCTTTTATCTGAGTTTATGAGTTCAATGAAGCATCTTGTCAAATGTTACAGAAAGTTCTCTGATTAAGCTAAAGCTTTTGGGGTTAAAAGTGTTTTATAGGAAATACTGAGATTGTGATTTCATTCAGTCTCAGAAGGGAAGGATTTCTGGACACACAGAGCTTCCTTTTAGATGAAAAGAAATTTTTCCCTACTCACCTCTGAACTGCTTTACATTTTGGGGACAATTTCTCCATCGCACTTCATCCCTCCTATTGCTTTCTACTCTTTGGAGGAACTGTCCTGCTTTGAATTAGACAAAGTTTAGGTTGAATGGTGTTTTCCAAGGCCAAATTTCCAGCTGGCCAAGGCACGTTGTGACCCTGTTTGCTCAGCAAACTTGCACAGTGTGGGAGTCAGGGCAAAATGTGGCAGCGTGGGGAGGGAGCAGTTTGGAGGTTCCTCATGGTGTAAGTGATGAGGTTTAGCCCTCTGCAAACACCAGGAGCCAAAGGTATCTGTTGGCCCTGACTCTGGAATTAAAGAGTCTCTTCCTTCTCTTGCGTTCTGTGGCAGGGTAGGACATTGGGGTTGATCTCTCCTCCTGAATAATGAGTGATAGGACAAGAGGAAACGGCCCTGACTTGCACCAGGGGAGGCTTAGGTTGGGTATTAGGGAACATTCCTACATCAAAAGGATTATGAAGCACTGGCACAGCTTGCCCAGGGCAGTGGTGGAGTCCTCATCCTTGGAGAGATTTAAAATCTGCGCAGATGTGGCACTTGGGGACATGGGTTAATGATGGCTTGGGGGAATGGCTGGGCTTGAAGGCCTTAGAGGTCTTTTCGAGCCTAAACAATTCTGTGGTCAGAAGGTCAAAATCCCATCTTGAGTGGTTGTTGCTTTGTCATGGAGGTGGTTGGTCAAGGGAGACGTTTTCACTGGCGCATGTCAGCTGGGCTCCTAAATTTCTCCGGTTGTCCTTGTCTCCCAGAGGATGGCAGCTGCAATTTCCTTGCTGGTTCCAAGCCAGCAGCCTGCAGACTGTTGACATTGTTCAGCAGACACAGGGCCTTCACCTCAGACACCTCTGTGAGTCTGTAAACAGCACACCAGACATTTTTGGTCATCCAGAGGTCTTCTTGATGACCTCCATCCATTGAAGTGGCGCTGCCCAAAGTAGTCTGAACTCCTGAAGTCCTTCAGTCAAGGCTGATGGGATCACAGGATGACAAACATCCTCTTGGTCCTAGGAAAATCTGAAGGCTCAGTGGCCGTACATCATGTGGAGAAACTTCCCCCACCTTGATGGGACTGACCCTCCGGGTTGGTGGGAGCTGCAGGATACTCTCCTTGCAGGTTTGCTGGGAAGGGAAGGAGAGAAGGTGCAGGTAATGCCCTGCTCAAGGGCTTTGCCACCCTGGGTGGCACGGGAGGCTGAGAGCCTGTGGAGAGGCACCGTGGGGCTGTCGAGTGAGTGCCTTGGGGACGTGTCAGCTCTGCCTCTCAGCTTCCCTTTGCAGCGCCAACTGTCAGTAATTTAACTAACGTTTTGTAAATAAATGTGGCATTCGGACAGCTGTCACCGCGCCTGTTATAAACACTCCCTTTGTCACTAAAAGCTGGCAGTACTGCTCCGTTTCCCCTGCAAATGCAGCACCACTGCCAGTTAGCTCCCGACGCCAGGGCTGTCAAGGAATCACATGCCGGGCGGTGGCTGGGACACCGCGGCTTCGCGCGGGGAGCCTGGCAAGGCACTGCCAGGGCCTGGTGCGAAGGCGGCTTTTGCATCTCGAAAATAAATAAATGGCCTGAGCAGCGAGCAGGAAAACCCATCTGAACATGGCCGGAGGGCTGGTTGCCAGCCAGGAGCCCGGGCGGCCCGGTTGCAGTGCCGGTGGTGGCCCTGGTGCTGCTGCCATCTCATCCCAGCTCCATGGGAAGCACAGACAGGATGAGAGAGGGAGCTCAGCCAGACCCGGGATCTGATGTGCCAAGGGAGCAATTTGGCACCAGGACTGTGAACTCTTTTGACTTTGAGCAACCTAGTCTAGTGGAAGGTGTCCCTGCCCATGGCAGGGGGTGGGAATGAGATGAGCTTTAGGGGTCGCTTCCAACCCAGACCACTCTGGGGTTCTATGAAAAGTGAGCTCCTCACTCATCAGGATTTGGTTTTGGTAAATTTGGTGTCTCTGGGACTGGGTTGGATGTGAGCGGTGAGATCAGCCATTTGAGATCTGCCCTCTGCCCATCTGTCTTGCTCAGCACACTTGTCCTCTTAGGAGCATATTCCATTCCTTCAGGCAGTCTGGATGCTTCTCCTCCTAATGAACAGGACTGGCACAGGTTGCCCGAGAAGCTGTGGCTCTGCCATCCCTGGAGGTGTCCAAGGCCAGGTTGAGTGGGGTTTGGAGCAACTTGGTCCAGTGGAAGGTGTCTCTGCCCATGGCAGGGGGTGGAACGAGATGAGCTTTAAGGTCCCTCCTAACCCAAACCCCTCTGGGATTCTATGAACCTGCCTGGAGAAGGGATGCTGCTGCCTTTCTCCTTGCTGGGAACTCTTGATTCTGTGCTGCTTTTCTTTTCTCATTATTCAGGGATCTTTGCAGCTCCAAGCACCCTTTCCCTGGTTTTTCCCTCCCGATGCTGGGTGGTTTAACTTCCAGCAGTCAGCACCTGTGGCCTGGCCGTGCTGCAGCGATGGGTGATGCAGACAGTACAGAAATCAGCACATGACATCTCTCTCCCTCTAAGCTGCTGTAAAATTAGCTTCATCTCAAGTGGCAGAAAATGATCATATCCTCGTTTGAGGGCGATGAAGAATATTCCTGAGTCACAGCTAGTGATGAAACAGGCAGAAAATCCAGAGTGATACACAGCTGCCCACTCAGTTCTAATCGCTGAGGCCATTTGCTGCTGCAGAGCCTTAAGACACAGCTTCCTCCTCCTCTCCCTCCCTTTCATCCATCACTCCCCATAGCGGCCAGGGCTGCAGATCCCAGCAGGAGCAGAGCAATTTCCTATCCCACCAGCGAGGCTGCGGGCTCTGAGCAGCGGGTCCTCCTTCCTTCTTCCCCTGAGAGGAGAGGAGGGGGTCAAAACCTCCCTTTCTTAAAGGAATCAGAGGAAAAAGATGGAGCTTATCCTTTTCAGGTCTCCTCCTTCCATACTGTGATCCTGCAGTCTGGGGAAAAACTCTGCTCTGAGCTCATCCTCCTCTCCACAAATTTTCCCTGCTGCCTCTGAAGCAGCTGCTGTGCCCACAAGGATATTTCCTTTTTGTCTTTCTCCTGCATCAGCTTTAGTTCAAAGCCATCTCCCTGGATTTTTATGTCTAGGATAAAGCCGCCCTCTTCCCTACAACTGCCAGCTCAGTGCTTGGGAAACCTCTTGCCAAATTTTCTGGTGACCAAGGCCAAAAAACCCCTTCAAAACAGGGATGATCAGAACCAAAGTGTTGTAATCCTTCCCTTCCTTGCCTATGCTCCCTGGCAGTGTGTTAGTGCTAAGGACTCCTTGAAGGATGCTTCCTGCAAACCCTGCCCTGCCAGCTTCCCCCAGATTCAGATGGAAGACCCCCCATGCTCTGGGGGCAGGTTAGAGGGTCTGTAAAACCCTGGCAAGGTTCACATGAGTCCTTCAGCTTGGGAATTGCCTCTTCCTTCTCGTACTCCATGTGCCTCCATCACCTGGTTCAGCAGCATTTGGAGGGAAAATAGTAACAATCCTGCAGTTCATGCAGGTGTTTGAATGAACTCTCTTTTCTCCAGTCAGGGCTTGTCAGTATTTATCCCTTATCCTGATTTTTCAGATGTTCTCTATCCTGCAGATTTGCCGGGATATGCTATTCACACAGAGCTCTCCTGGTGTCAGACTTCTGCTAGGATCGCTCCACCGCTCCCGCCAGCCTGCGCCGGGAATGCGCAGCACTGGCAGCGGAACAGGGATAAACGTGTCAGAGCAGGGCTTCTGCCAGTGTCAAGTAAAAATATCACACAAGCTCGCTGCCCCCCATGGAAATTTTTCCACCAGCGTGGATTTTCTGCCCCGGTCAACCAAATTTGGGCAAGTTTCTGCGAATCCCGCTCTTTTCCATAATCCCAGCCAGCTTTTCGTGCCGGGCTGTTATTTGTTAGCACAAGCAGGTGCAGAGCTGCAGGACATGGGCTGAGCATCTCTCTTTGCTGGTTATTCCAGCACACAGCCGCTTTATCCTCCCGTCAGGCAGCACCATCAGCTTAATTTCCTGTTTTCCTCATATCTTTCCCCAAAAAACATGGTCTGGATGGTGCATTTTGGGGTGGGATCAGCAGGAAAGCGGGAGAGCGGTATCAAAATGAATATAGGGGTGGGAATTTAGGAGTTGAGTGTTATAACAAAACACCCCCTGAGCACAATTCGTTCTGCACATGTCAAGTATTGTCACACTCAGAAACCAAATTTGTGTGTGTTTATCACAGAACCAGGGAAAGGCTTGGGTTGGAAGGGACTGTAGTCTAGTGCCAACACCTAATATATTTATATATTTAAAAAAAAAAAAAGAAGATATTTATATTTCAGTCTAAACATATATTTATACACCTTGTGAACAAAAATACAATTAGGAAGGAGTAATTCATGCAGATACCTGTTGAGAGAGGCGGGACACAGGGATAAAGCCAGGGGAGATGGAGCAGATGGCAAGCCTGAATGCCACAGCTCTACCCTGGAAAAGTGTTTCCTTGGAAAAGCAGTACTGGGGGCTCCTTTTGGGAGAGGTGAGGGGACAAGCCTGTTGGTAAATGCTCCAATCTCTTCTCCTGGTGCTGCCAACTGCTGCTTTTTTCTCCTGCTGTGAGTCTGAAACTACCCTGCTAACCTCTGGCAAAATCAGGGGATAACAAGGATGGAAGGCTGACTTTGTCTATGGTATTCAGTTATATATTTTTTTCTTGGCTTGGGAGGGAAGAAATAAAGTTGGATTTCAAGTGGGGTTGTTGCAGTAATGGAGGGAAATGAGATCTGCTCTTCAGCTGCCTGCTCCTTCCTCGTGTCCCCATAAATAATCCTTCTCGCTTGGAGGCGGCTAAGCTCCTATGAGAGAAATGGCTTTGGGCTGTTATTTTTTTTTTTGTAGGCTAGAGGACTCCTTCTCTTCCCTTTCCTGCCTGCAGTTCACCTCCTCAGAGTCTGCTGCTGTCAGGGAAAGGAGTTTCCCTTGTCTGATGGGACAAGGGGGAATGGCTTCCCACTGCCACAGGGCAGGGTTAGCTGGGATATTGGGAAGAAATCCTTCCCTGTGAGGGCGGTGAGGCTCTGGCACAGGTTGCCCGGAGAAGCTGTAGCTGCCCCATCCCTGGAAGTGTCCAAGGCCAGGTTGTTCGGGGCTTGGAACAACCTGGGATAGTGGAAGGTGTCCCTGCCCGTGGCACGGTTGTTGGACTAGATGTCCTTTAAACTTCCAACCTTTGATTCCAAGGATTTTTGGCCAGATTTTACGTGCAGTTTAGCTCATCTGCCTGGGAATTATTCACACCTTCTTTGTGGATTCATGGAAGCCAGGTGCAGGTGTTCTCTCTTCCTCTCTGTATCCCTTTTCCCCTTCACCGTTCCTTTTGACTTTTATGGATCAGCTGCCTGGTTTTGGTCAGGTTTTACAGAGAGGTTACATTCCTACAACTTCCATGAAGATAGTAGAGCTTGAGAGACCTCACTAATCCTTTGAAATAATGACAGAACAAGCTCAACTCTTGTATGAGACACTCGAGAATCTGTGTGGGTGCTGGTTATGTGCAAAACGCAAGGGAAGAGGGAGCTCCAGCCTGAGCTTGCATCATTTAAGATTTAAAATGTGTAGGAAAGCACACATCTTCCATAGTATGTGTGGAACTGCTCATTAAATGCAGCAAGGAGTGCAGGTGGGGAGGGGTTGAGCGCTCCAGATTGTGCGTGAGGAAAACTGCAGAGCTGATGTTGTGTTGGTGGAGTGAAGCTGCCAGTCCTGGTGTCAAGGAGAAGAGACAAAAGCTCGGGCCTTTGTGCTTAATTCTCCTGCTCTCAAATGGGGGATGCTGCACTGAGCTCGGCTGAATGGGAAGACTGCAACAGCTGGTGGCTGTGGCATTGCTGGAATGGGCTGGCTCACCCTTCCCTCCACTTAGAAAAAAAAATAAAGGCAGAAAAAGGCACAAGAGCACCGACAAAAAAAAATAATAAAGCCAGTAACTCGCTTTCCAGAAGTTCCTAACGCTGCAACAGGCAAAGCACTGGAGATAAAAGAAATATAAAAGCGAGTGAAAGAGGAGAAAAAATGCATTTATGAGCTCTCAAACTAACAGCATGCAACTCTCATATTATTTTTCCTCCTTAGCCTTTGAAACAGAACAACGGCCTGCAGCCTTCTCGGCAGATGGACAATGTGCGTGCCTTAACCACTTAACAGCCATTAGCCTAATTTCACGTACTGGAGCCAAATTAAATAATAAGTAAGAGGCTATGAAAAGCTGGTTTGGAGGCTGCGTTACTGCCTTTCACTTGATAACCTTCTCATAAACAGATGCTCTCTCTCTACCCTATTAACCTTGTCTGGGAGCAGGGAGGGGGCTTTGGTGAGGCAAACAAGCCAGACCTTGGTGGGGAGGGGGGAGACGAGCTGGAGGGGCCAGATGTGAGGGCCCTCCCTGTTTTTTGAGGCTTCTCTCGTGTTTCTCCCCCATGCCCCGGCCCTGGAGGGGTCCCTGAGCAAAACGCCCGTTCTGCGGTTGCGTCCGGGTCGTTTGAACGAGCCAAATGATTCATCTTGATCAGCGAGTCCATCTGTACCTGCTGGGCGAGGCTGCACCACCCGGAGCTGGTTTTGTGGACAAATCTGCTTTACTTGGAGGAAAGGGGAGATGGTGCTGATAGACACGAAAGGGGAGGTGGCCACGTGGCTCGGTGCCTAATCCCTCCCTGGTTTTGGCTTGGAGGGGGGGGCTGCTGCCTCCTCCGTCCTCGCTGTGCCACCAGCTCGTCCTCTCCGATGAAGTCATTTCGCTGCTCTTTGCCTCTTTCCCCCGTGCATTGAAATAGAAACAAAAGTACTTGCTTCAGCTTTGGGAATTTGGGAATATTACTTTGCAAAATGCTTTTGATGCTGTTTTGGTGCTAGGAGGGTGAGGCATCTGCAGGTGTGTGCAGAAAAGGTGTTCTGTGTTTCTTTTTGGCTGTAAAAGGTTTGGGAGTGGCCGCCCTATTTCCTCACCACCCCCACCCCCTCATTAACTCTTGCTCCGTGCTTTGCGTCCCGACTTTAGAACTTTATAAGTTTTCAGGGGATTATAGATGACCGTGCAGCTATTTTTGGTGAAAGCTTTTATTTATTAAAAAGCCATCTTCCTTCATTAAGAAGATACATTGATGGGAAATAGATGAGCAGCTCTATTACTGGCGTCTGGCGGGCCGGGCCAGCCCGGGGCCGCCGAGATCGTGTGTTTTGTGCCCTCCCTTGATGCAAGAAATGTCTTGAATGGAGCCAAGAAAAATTTGGTGCAGGAACCACCCAAAACTTGCTGCATGAATCATCCCCTCACCCCAACTGCAGCATCCAAGGCCCTTGGATTGATGTGGGGAGGTTTGGTGCAAGATTTCCTGCAGTTCCTAGGTGCCAACAGCAACTTGACTGTCCTTCCCTGTTGGTTTTCCTCCTTTGTCTGAGTTGTCACACAGGCTCTGATTTCATATGCAAAATCCATCCTCTGACTGGCACCGAGGCCGATAAAGCCGGGGTTCTTATAAGTTTACTTCATTTTGGTCCAGGTAGGAGTCAATGATTTGCTGCCTGTGGTGAGGACGTTTGGAAAGGCTTTGTGCTGAGTGGATTCTCTGAGGTTCAGATGAGGCTGAATCTCATTTTCATGTGGCCTTTTCCTCCATGGGGCACACGCAGAGTCCCTCTCCTGTACCTGGCTGCCTATCTGCACTAGACTTGCAGGTACTTAATGTCTTTGAGCCATCTGTTCCTCTGTCAAATTTAGTTAAAATTGGCCAAAGGCTTCACGAATTATTGGGGAAGATTGCTAGACAGAGGTATGCAGGCAAAGAGCACGATTGAATAAGCTCATCTCAGTAGGACTCAAGGCTAAAAATGTATCAGGCTATGTTTTTTTGGAGACAAGGCAACTTGGAAAATGGGATCCATATCCAACCCTTCCCCAGCACGAGAGATATTAGACTTGAATCTATTTTTTTGTACTTTAAAAATCTCCTCTGTGGAGATGGACTTTGCTTCAAGTAGGATGTGGTGCTTTATCTTTTCTTCCTCATGACATGTGGCTTCCTGTCCAAAAGGAGCCCCATCCCTGTTTTTCCAAGGCACTGATCCTTACACCAAGATGTTGCAGCTGTATTTTCAGGCAGCTTTTTGTTGAATAACTCCTCCAACAAAGGCTGGGAGGTCTCTTTCAGGCTAAGTAGAAGATAGAGAAATGTGCTTACATTGGAGGCTGTTTCATCCAGGAGTCTGTTTTAAACCAGCATGCTTTGATTCTGTCATGGTTGTCATGATTTTATAGTTAGGATGTCGTGATTCTCCGTTCCCGGTTAGATCCATCCAGAAATTTTAGCATTCAAAAATGACGTGTCTGATCTAAGCAGGTCTTGGGAAGAGAGAGGGGCCAGCCCACCTCCCAGAGTCCTGTCTCTTGTTGACTACAGGAGGACGTGGGCTAGGGTGGAAGACAGAAAAAGCAAGGGAACTGGCAAAAATTCTGTCAAAAGCTGGGTGTCTCTTGATCCATTAACATCTCCATAGGAGCCCAGAAGAGCAGGAGCAGTCTGGGATACCTGCTCATGTAACTGCAGGTGTCGGAGATGATGGATGTCTGTGTCTGAGTGCGTTTGTCCAATCCCCCTTTGTGGTCACTGGGGAGCAATGGGCCTTTTTAGGGTGCAATTCATCCCAGTCTGAGGCAGATGTTTAAAATAGGTCGGACAGATTGTGTCCTAGCAGTGCCTTTTTCTCTCCATTTGCTATAAAACGGGGTCCAAATGGCTAAACTTGGCTGGTGAGGTGATAAATCCTAACCCAAGCATTTAGAGGAAGCCATAGGATCAGAATAGGAAATACCTAACATTGATCAGATGTATTAGAGCCTCCTGAGGGTGCTGAGCAGCAGGAGAGCACCTGGTACTGCACTAAGCAGAAATAGGGGAAGAAATGGGGTTTTTTTGTGATTTTTTTTGCATCCTGAGTCCATTTACATCTCATCCCTGTAACTTCCAGGAGACTGAGCGAAGCAATTCTGCATGTGGCTTGTCATTAGGTGCCTCACCCAGCAACCTGCAAGTTCATTAGTATTCTTTTTAGTGCTAACGAAATGTCTGAGCTGCATCTTTTCTGCATGAGAGGCTGAAACAGAGGCAGTAAAGGGAAAAATCTGACTCCAGCTCTATGGAGACCCCCCAGAGCGGGTCCCTTCTGCCAGCAAAGCGCTGCTCATGTCAGTGTGGCAAAACCACAGGAATACAACAAAAAAAACCCCAACCCTAAAAGTAGTTGGAAAGAGAATTTTAGCTTTATAATTGCATCTGCTGTGGGGTCTCTGCCAACGTGGCAGTTTGAGCTGAGGATCTTCCCGCCCCAGCACAGCCTTCACTGCAGAAGTCCACGGGAGTGAACATCTGCAGGTAAAGAGGCAACCTGGAGGATTAGGTTATGGATGTTCCTATTTCTCCTGCTTCTGTGGGAACCCACAGGGCTGCTTGGCTCTGCTTCCCATGTTGGATAATGTGGGTCCAAACTCCGTTTCTGGCTGGGGTGGTGGGTGAGAAGAAGGCAAGGCAGCATGAGGGCCGTGGTTGTGCCCTGCCTGCCTGAGAGGCTTCATTGATTTTCCTTTTCTTCAATGGAAACAGAACTGACATCCATTAACCAGCCTCCCGGCCTCTCCAGAGTCAGGGATGGAGGCAGCAAAGCCTTTATTGCTTTTTTTTTTTTTCTTTTTCCTCTTAGGCTTTTGGGTTTCTCTCCTCTTGCTTCTTGCTAAGGCTCAGGAGCTCTGGCTGCAACCTGGGAGATGCAGAGGGGTTTGAGAAATACGAGGTGGAAATGAAGCTCCCCTACTCTGACTTACCCCCAGTGTGTTCTGGGAGAGCCCCCAATGTATTTACCCAGCTTAGACACCCACAGATAGCTCTGTGAAATTCCCAAGGGGGGAGATGGATTGGAGAAACCATCTCCTCTGGCTTTGTTTGGTAGCTCTGATGCTTTAGCTCCCTTGGGAATGGAGCACAGCCAGGCTGTGAATGGTGGGCTGGCTGCAGGTTCTTGGAGTGTTAGCAGGTGCTGGGAAATGGGATTCTCCTCCTCTAAAGCCAGCTCCAGTCAAAAGGGTTTCATTCCTCTCCATGGAATGAAAATTTAATAGAGGCTGGAGGTGAGAGATGAGGAGCTTGAGGTAGCAAGGGTCAGGATCTCACTGCAGAGGTGGGATGCTTCTGCTTCCTAACTTGTTTTTTCTGCATCCTTCCCATTCCCCAGGAATTATCCCAAATGTCTGTGCAGTTGTTCAGGGGGAAAAAAAATTTGCTTTCTCAGAACCTGTGGCAGGTGAAGAGAGTAAAAGCCATTTATGAATGAATACAGAATTTTTAATTTCAACTTTTGCAAAACAACAAATATATATTTAGCATTGTAACTCACTATATGATGTAGATTTATGAGCCTTATGTATATTTTATCCACACACAGTTCATCTTAGACAATTAATGTCTCCTGAGTTCTCAGCAGAATTTTTTTCCGTGGTATTTTCCTTATTTACTTCTTTTCCCCTTTACTTTGGGTGAGTTTGTTCCTCATGGCTGTCACTGTGCAGCTCTTCAATAACTGTGCTTTGTATTCAGTTGCAGAGTTTTCTTAGGGGGGTTGGTTTTTAATATACTGTTTATGAAGAATCCTGATTTTTGGGAGCAATGTATGTTTACAGCAGAATGTTTCTGCAGAGGAAGGGAAGGTCTCAGAAAAACAAAGGAACACGGAGGGAAAGGAGATTATTGGGTCTTTTTGGCCAGTGAACACTGCAGAAATACCTTTGACATTTTCCCAGACTGATTAGACAGGTCTCGAGCTGACTCAGGTACCCGGTTTCCAAATGTCTCTGCCTGGACTAGACCTCAGCTGCTGATTTAATGGCAAACCTCTTGTTGCTAACTCGGCTGTGCTGCACCATTCCCTACTGGAAAAACAGCCTAGCCTCTGGATTTTAATGAAGGAGTTGTTAATGCTGTGCTGGATGGAAAGTTTCCTGCTTTATTAGGGAAAGGCAGGAGCTTCCTCCCTCCCTCACCCATCCCCCTGTGCTTGGAAGATGCTCACAGTCCCCGTGCACATCGATCCCACTCCAATTCTGGATGCTGGTGCAGTGAAGTTTATTAATTCCATCAAAATCAGGATCCTGTCAGGATGTGGTGTCCTTGGGGTGGTTTTTTGGTGTTCCTCTCAGCAGCTGCTCCAGAGACTTGGTGGGACACGCTGTTATGGCCAGCGTGGGGGTGTGGGGAGCTCTAGGAGGGAATGTCTTGACTGGGAAAAAGTCAAACACTGGAAATGGAGGCACTGGGAGCTGTGGGCTTTGTGCTTGAATGCTTTCCTGATTGGTACTCTTTAAAAAAATGCCTTAGAGAAAGAATGTTTGATTTCAAGAGTGCCTGGGTGCCGACACCATCTCTGTTTGTTTTCCTTCCTTTAACAGAAACCCTGTAAAATTTTTATGAAGCATTAATGGAACAGAGGTTTCTTTCTCCTCAAGCAAATTTCTTGAGGTGAAGGTAACCCCCACAGGTCCAGCCCAGTTTTGTACTCTGGAGAAATGTGGGACAAGGAGTGCTTTGGGGTAGTTCCCAGAGCATCCCTGATGTACTTCCCGCAAGGGAGCAGGAAGGGAAGGAGGGTCCTTTCTCATTGTGGTGATGTGGTGGTTGACCCTGGAAGGGGACAAGCTGCAGGGAAGGATGAGCAGGGGGTGCAGGATGTGTTGAAGGAGTGAAGGGATGAAAATGTGGATATTCAGCTTAGCGTCATAAACTAACCCTGACCTTGAGGTTCACCTCTCGAGCTTCACCTCTCAGTTTGTGGGGAAGGACATTTGAAGGTTGTGAGCACCAAGGGGAGAAAAAGTGAAACGTAGCATCCCAGCCATCCTCACCTGGCTCTCCCTTCAGCATGCTGGGAATGTGCTTGCAGGCAATAAACTGGTCAGAAGTGATGGATAAGAGGTTTCTTCCATTTCTTTTTTTTTTTTTTTTTTTTAATTTATTTCAATCTTTGTTGCTTAATGCTGTCATCCTCCTTTGGAAGAGAAGGGCTAAGCTGGGATCAGAGCAAAAACTCAGAGGTTGTGGTTTCTCCGTCCAGCTCTGCCAAGGATTTCCAGCCGGACTGGTGGTAGACAGCTCATTTTACAACAGTGCCTCAAGCCATATCCCTTCAAGAGATAGCTGTGGGTAAGGAGAGCAAACAAGCCCTGGCAGCAGCCGTGCAGAAAAGCATGGAAAACATCCAGCTCCGAGGAGCTTAATGGGAAGTTATTAGCCGGAATATCCTCCTTATTGTGGAGGCCGGGCTGCCTTATCATCCTGACAGCCCCGAGTAATTGATGTCCCTTCACAAGGAAGGTGAGCAGAGGATTTGTGGCTCCGTGGGAGCTTTTTCTCTGCTTGACCTTCCTGTTGACTGAGGATTGCAACTTTGTGGGTGCAGCTCCGGGAGGGAGGTGGGCAGGAGGCACCGGCCAGGATCCAGGAGGCGCGGGAAGGTAGGGATGGAGCATGGAAAGAGGGCAACTGAGGACACTGAGGGCTCGTGGTTGGTGTTTGGTCCCATGGTGAAGCCTGGGCTCAAGGCCTGTGGCAGAGCAGGGGGAACATTCTGGCATTGGTAGTGGTTGCTCAGATTTGGGGGAGGAGGAGGGGGGGATTGCTTAATTTACTAAATGAATACTCTGATGGAGCTCAGCACCTGGGAAATTTAGAGCCAGGGCACGGATGAATCCATAATTATGAGTTAAAAGATATTTGCAGTTACTGTAGGTAATGGGACATAAACCTGCTGATGCCACTGTGATGCCAAGAACACCTGGAGAGGGCTGGCAGGGGCTGCTTCTCCTGCTCCTTGGGACTTGTGTTCAAAGGAAGTTTCACAAGTTGCTACAGAAATGGTCAAGACTTGTGTCAGTGGTTCTGGAAGGGCTTTCACATCCTTTGAGTTTACTTTGACAGAAGTGAGAAATAAATCAGCAGCCTCAAATGTTAACTCTTTCTGTTCTGGTCCCCATATGGCTCCTTGTTAGACTACCCTCTCATACATTTTTTTTCTGAACTTTCTTGAAATATGCAGTAGCAATCAAGGCAATTAACTATAATTGCAGAGAGACTACCTTGCGAAGGCGGGCCGCAGAAATAGGCAGGTAATTACAGCGAGTTATAAATGGATGGTTATTTACATCAGGAGTGATGCACAGGGATTTAGATATCGGAAGTGGCAACTGGTGATTGAAGCACAGGACAGTTGTCTGGGGTCCTCTGAGATCCTGGTGTGCCCAGACACCTCTCTGGTGCTCATCCTCATCCTCTGTAACCTGGGGAATGTGTGCCCACCACCTCAGGATCATCAGCAAGCTGTCGGGGTCTTTAAGAGAGCTCTCCTGTCTTCAAATGAATGAAAAGATTGTTTAATTAGGTACATCTATGAAGAGACATGGACTTTGAGGGCGAGCTGTTAGATCTGATTTCTGAGTGATGCCTTGCTGGCCTCTTGCTGCTGAGCAACTTGGGGTAGGCTGATGGTGAGGAGCTACAGCAGCACCCAGAGTAGCCCCGTTGCTGAGCTGACCTGTGGCTTACTCCCAGTTGAAATGTCCTGACCCCTTGAAGTTGCAGAGTTGCCTTCCTCTTATGGGAAGAAAAAACGCCTTTTAGGTCTTCTTTTCCTGGTGGAATTCACGGAAAAGATCTGACTCACCTCTCCATGCTACTCATGCTTTAGGAACATAACGTAGCTGCTACAAGGGCCAGCCACGTTCGTGTAGCTACGTGCTGTGCTTTTCTAGGCTGACAGGAACCTCGTGTCACCCTGCTGCCACTTCTCTCTGGAGGAGCACTTTGTAGACATCATGCTCTACACTGAAATGATTTTTTAAACCACATTTGAAAATGCTGTTAGGAATCAAGGACGCCTTTCCCGTAGTAGCGACAACCATCCCGGGAGATCAGCCGCTCCGAGGAGCGGCACAGGCGGTCTCGTTTCAGGAGACAAGGTTCTTTGGTGGCAGGACATCTTGTGAGTTGTGAGATTTCAGTGTCCCCAGAGATGTTTAAAACTTTTAGTGCCCTCTTGCTTGGATGTGCTTAGCAACAAAGAGATTTCAATTATTTAAAGGTACAGGAAGACAGGAAAGCCATTAGGAAGGGACCTGGTGCCCCCTGGAGATGTTGCTGTCTTCTCCACCAGCTTGCAGGACTGGCTGCAAACCCCAGCACCAACACAGGGCAGGAAGTGAAGAACAGATAAAAACCACCTTGGAATAAATTTGGAGTTGGATTTGGGTTGTAATTGTTGGCTGGGTGCAATGAGGAGCTGCCTGGTGTGGACCCCAAAAAAGGAAAACAGCAAAGTCTGTGCAAGGTGAGGTGAAACAAAGAGGAGATCAGGCAGGAGGGTGCAGAAGCTCAAGGTGTGGTACCACTTGTGTTTTTTGCTGCCTGAGTAGAGGTGGGACTCGATGACTGAGGGTGGTCGATCCAGCACCTTTAGTGACGCCATGCACGGTGAGGGAGAGCTTGGGTATGGACGAGTAGGTGAGATGGAACCCTTCCAGGCCTCCACACCATGGAACCCTTCTGGCTTCTCTGTACCATGGAACCCTTCCAGCCCCTCCACACCATGGAACCCTTCCGGCTCCTCCGTACCATGGAACCCTTCCNTGTACCATGGAACCCTTCCAGCCCCTCCACACCATGGAACCCCTCCAGCCCCTCGGTACCATGTGGGTCTAAGGGTGACCTGAGTGCAAGGAAAGGCTCGCTGTGATGGACAAGGGAGTTTGGGGCAGGCTGCTGCCTTCCAGCCCAGCTGCCACGGCAGAGTTCAGTGGCTCTCTGAGCTGTAATTAACTCAGTCACAGAGCCGTGGTTTAAACTGGACATTAAAGAGTGTTCTCCATGGAGCACGGAGGGTTTGGATCTGGTCACCCCACTACAACGAGTTGAACCCAAAGTGTTGGAATGCTGACCATGTTCCAGAGAGTTGGGGTTTATTTCTGCTGGCAAAGGCAGTACTTTTAGTGTCTTTGAGACTTCACCATTGATCCTTTCCAAAGTCTTCCTTAGTGGCTTTCTGTGCCTGTCTGAAACTGCCACTCAGGTGGCATCAGGTTGTAAAACTCTGAGATTTTCACCCCAGGGGTGTCTGTGTTTCACTGCTGAGTGAAGCAACTCCTTTATTACCCTGTGTTGTTGGGTCTGTCACGATGGAAGGTGATATACAAATAGGAAATGGATTTAATTGCAAATTTAACCAAAATTAAGCTATTGTGATCAGAGATACAGCACAGGGAACTCTCTAGCTGGGCTGAGGACGTGTGAAGTGGGTACCGTGGGTGACCAGCAGGTCTTCTCCAACTGCAGAAACTCTTCTTCACGCAGAGCAAGTACATTTGATTTATTACAACTGGAAGTGAAAACAGTACTGGAGCAGTAGGAGAATTAAAAACATGCGTGGCATGTATATGATACAGAATAACTAATCTTTCCTGACATTTACTGTCAGTCATGGCTAAGGAGAAGATAACTAACTCTGCCTCTCATGTTTTGTGGTCTGCAGTCTTCAGTCATGAAGATAAATGTCAGGCATCAGCTGTCCTTGTGTACGACCATATTCTGCTTTCAACAAATTCTTATGCTGGAAGGTGAATCTTTGTGGAGCCCAGATCCAAAATCCTGGAGACTTTCTCTGAAAAGGCTTTGGTTGCCAAAGAGTGACCCAAAGTGTCCCCTGCACCGAGGGCTGCCACCATGGCCTTGAGGGTGACGTCCCCATGAGCCAGATAGAGCTTGGAGGAAGCCCTTGTGCTGCTCTGATTTCCCTGAAGTGTTTATATCCTACGTGGATCCGCCTTTAGAGTCAGTTGGACATGGGATCTCTTTTCCTGTGGCAGCCGGACCAAATTCCACACGCATTTTTCCTGAAGAAATAATAATGCCTTTTTAGCCATCTGAAATCATTTCCCCATTCATACAAGAGCTCTCAAGTTGTCCGGGGGAAAGGGAAAGCATGGAAAAATAAGCCAAAAATGCCTCTTTATTTTCGAGTGTGTCATTTGAAACGAGGGGGGACAAACACTCAGCTCTTGTCGTTTTAATTTGAACTGCTCAGCCCGGGGTTATTTTGGAAGGCGCGTGAAGTGGAGGAGGTTCAAGTTCAGTCACAAGGTAGGAAAATATATTTTGGGGCTTGTGTGAGGAGATTGAGTTTTCTTTTGTGTGGGGGTGAGGGAAGCATCTACCCAGCTATATCCTCCATGGAAAAAGAGGTGGAAAAAGGGCATGAAGACCAGAGGGGACAGACAGGAATGTGCTGTTAATGGCACAGGGAGGGAGCACAGCTCGGGAATCTGCCTGTGGACATTTAGATACTCTATTTCCCTTGTAGAGGTGCCTACAAGGGCAGAGTTAGCACTATATTATTAATAATAAATAACAGTAGGATGGTAAAATGTTTACTTAAATATCCTGTGTCATTCAGTGCATCTCCCTGTGCTGTACAAGGAAAAATTGTAAGCACGTGTGAGAAGGGTAAATATGAGACAAGAAGGCAGGAACTGGAAGGGAGATAAGATGGAGATCAGGAGCTTCATCTTTTTCCTCTTCTTGTCTTTTTTTTTTTTTTTTTCTTGGCTTCTATGTTATAATGATATAATTCCCAGTTAACCAGGTGCTATTAAGGGCTAGCCGGTCATTTCTGCATGCAGAATGGATCCAGGCCGGGTGAAAAAGTGGAAGGAAAGGTCATGTAACGCTCCTGTCATACAAAATCTGCTGGTGAGGGGGGGAGAGCGTGGGGCTATCGCCTCGTGAGCTGCAAATAGAGCTGTTAGTGTGCCATCAGATAGCTGCTGGCCATCGACAGCGCTGTATCAATGGGATAAAGATAAATGCGAAGATAAGAGAGTCGGGTTTGCCTTGAAATCCACTTGTGGTTACCAAAAGGCTTTGTCTTCATGTTGATTTCTTCATCCTGCCCCTGTGGTAAATGCCAAGGCTTGAAATCTTATTTATGGTGACGCTAATGAAAAAATGTCCAACAGAGCCAGTGCTTCACCCAAAGGATATGAAGATCTTCTGTGCTGTCTTAATTAAGTGAGGTAACAGGGAGACTTCTGAAGCCACCCAGCAGTGCTTGAATGGCTAATTCTCTCTAGCATTGAATTAAAACTTAGGAACATTTAATAAGCGGGGTTAGGTGCCCCCTGAGTTACGGTTTCAGCAAGATGCAGTTAAGCCCAGTCTTTTTGCCTGTTTTTGAAAGTCTGACTCATCTTTCCCAGCACTTCTCTGGCAGCTGTGAGGGCATGAAACTTTTTTAGATCGGAGAGAAGATTCATGCCGTAATCACATGATTCGGGGAGCTGGTGCTTTAAGGGAAGAGTGCTAAAAATAACCAGAATTGGTGACAAGATAGTAGCAATTTTGGCTTTTTCTACCGTAAAGGGCTGGTTGCCAGCTCTAGGGAAAGGAGTCAAGGGCTTAATTCTGCAGTGGGGTTCCAAAATGTCATTGCTCTCGTGATAATTTGGGGTAAGAAAAAAGAGGAAAGCATAGGAAGAAAAAAAGATGGAATGGAAGTGAGAGCAAGGAGTGGGGAGATTTGGAAGGGGTAAATATTGCAAAATAAATAAAAGGGAGTAAGGGAAGCAGGGCACATCTTGGACTAGTGCAGCATGGGCTCAAATGGTGTTGGAGGAAGACAAAAGGAGTGAGACAGAGCGAGGAGCACAATGACTTTAATTTGTAGGCAGAGACTGTTAAGAGAGAAAAAAAAAAAGTGATTTGAGTTCTTTTATTCATTACTAACCATAAAAGGCCCAGACTGTGTTGCCAGTGGCTTTAAAATCCAGGATCCTATTAAACCTTCCTTGATAGTAACTCAGCACTTGGAAACGGAGTTAAAGAAGGAGCACGCGAGAGGGAGGAGGGATGGGGGAGCTGGCTGATTCCAGGGGATGCTTAGGGCGAAGGTCTCACCTTTTTCTGGCAGTGTTTTCGGGATCAAGTGGCCTGTTTGCCTGGAGAAGCCTGATGGGACTGGCAGCAACTCGATGCCCCTTCCAAAGGGATCACCCCGGCTCCTGCTCCCTAGAAAAGGGCACTGCTCCCCATTCCCAGGTATTAAATCAGGCTTTATGCTGCTCTCACAAACCAGCTGCAGCTCCAGGGAGGCTGCATGGAATGCGAGATGAGATGGGAGAGATCAGCAGATAAATGCGATGGATAAAGCCAGCAGCAAAAGGTTCTTTGGATTAAGTCCCTGTAGGATAAATAGCAGGCGTGTGTCTGACTGGTTGGAGTTTGACACCAGGCTGAGGTGAGGCTGGGCTGGATCAGACCTGGGCAGTCCCGAGGCAGGACTGGGAGTGTACTGGGAGAAAGGGTTAATTCCCCCACTTTGCCTCCAGCATCCCCAGTGGTGCCTACACACCCCCAGGGACCGTCCTTCCCTGTTTTCCACCACACTGCCAAGCTGCAAACCCTGTGCCCGGCTCAGGGGAGAGCTGTAATTAAAAGAGCTGTTCCCCGAGACCCAACGACTTATTGATTTTGTGTGTGTGCGGGTGAGCGCTCGCTCCTCTCTCCTCGGGGAAATAGAAGAAACCATTCATTTTTAAGGCAGACTTGGAGCTGACATGCAGGTCTGTGCCATACCACGTCCTCAGCTCCCTGTGACACGTGCAGAGCAGTGCAGCCGGGCGAGGAAATAGCTCCCACGGGAGGTGCTCGAGGGGATCTCAACTCCTCAAGGATTTTCCTTCCCTGCTGGAGTTCTGGTGGTGGTTGGAATACAGAGATGCTGTATTTCACCTCGCTCCACGCCTTGTACTGAGGATCTCTAGGCAGGAAGCAACAGGTCTGGGGAACTTCCATAGCTCTGATGGAGATGTCACTTGGCTGGGAAAGAGGGAGAAGGACACAGGGCTGAGCATCCCTTCTCTGAGCCGACACGGAGAATCCGGAGAGGTGCCGGGAGCTGCTGCTCCGGTTGGTGAAGTGGGTAATCAGCCCTTTTTATGAAGTCTGACTCCAACCTCTTTGAATTTCACCCCGTGTTCTTCCTGTTGCGGAATAGAATTGACTGATAAAGGTCTTATCTGGTCACTGTGCTTGAGGGAATCGGTGCAGCTGGAGGAGCGTGGCTGTGGCCGGAGCCTTGTTGGGAATGCAGGGTGCGGAGCGTGGCTGGGGCATGGAGGGCAGAGCAGGGTGAGAGTCACTGAGTGACAGCCAACAGCACGGGGTGACAACCGTGCTGGAGTAGCCAAGAGGCATGGTGCAAGGAAATGCAGTTTGGGGTGAACGCCTTTCCACGTGGAATTTGGGAGTTGCCTCCTGTGGATGCGCCTCTGTGTTTCCCAGAGGGATGTGGTGTGCTTGCGGATCGTTTCTTCGTTTGCTTCATAAGAAAAGTGACAAATTGCAAAATTAACCAGAAATACAGGCTTCTGTCATCACTTTCCCTTCCTAATGGAAATCCAGAGGATCCTGCGTAGTAACTAATCAGTCAAGCGGAGGAGTAAGATGGTTAATGCAGGAAAAATACTCCTCTCAGAGCCTTGTCTGGGAGAGACTCGACAGCTTCATGCTCAGCTATCAATTTGAGCAGTGGAAGGAGACACTGGCAGCTCAGCGTGTCTGTGGTGAGGAGAACATCAGGGTGGGCGGATCTGGGCATTTGAATACCTGAAATAAAGCCTGTAACAGAATAAAGAGTTCCTCAGGACCTTTTCCCTCCTTAGAATTATATAGAGAACCAAAAAAATCCTCCAGTCCACAAGTTCTCACCCTAAATCAGGCATTTCTGAAGGGGCTGAGAGGAGAGGAAGGAATCTCATTAGCCACCCTTTGGAAGCTTAATTTCGGTTGAGCCTGCCAAAGCACCATCATCCCTCGGATAGGAAGTGCTGGAGAGCTCCAATTGCAGCTTTCCATGTTCAGACCAGCCTCGGAGAATATCTTTAAGTGTTATTTGAGGATTTGGCCAGCTGGAACTGGGCAAACTACAAAATCCAGATATTGTTGTACTTGGCAAGAGCTTCTTGCCCCTTGCAGGGGGGAAGGTTTTGCCCTTTGCTAAAGCTTGAACAAACTTCCATTAGGAATTAAGCGGAACCCTCTGCATTTCAGCAATCTGGGATGGTTTCCTTTGTGTTTGCCCTGCTTAGCTCATGGAATTCTGCAGAGCATCCATTTTCCTAGAAAGCTTTGCTCCCATCTGCTCTGTCGACTTTGGTAATGGAGTTAAGACCCCCCTGCTTCCCGAGCTGGGGTGAGGAGATTATCCCTCTAATATAATTCAAGGAAACCCCTCAGCTCCCAGCTGGCTCAGGCAGTTGCTGGGTGATAGAATTCACTCCAGAAACAAAAAACCTGGTCAATGTGGCTCCAGATGGAGCGCCTGCAGTTGGAGATGACTCTGGAACAGAGGTTTAAACAGCTCCACTAAAGTTTTTCTCATTTTCTCTCAATTTTGAGGCTGAATGAGCTTTTTTACTGAGGATGGTGGTGTTTTGCAGAGAGATTTAGGGAAGTCTGTTCCCAGTTTGTGGAGCTGATCGTCCAGCTGGACCCACGTGTAGGGGCTCTGTGCCTCTCTCAGGCTCAAACCTCTGCTTTTCCGTCACCTGTCTTGGGGGTTTAGACATTGTGGGGATGGGATTTGGAGAAAACTACAGGTATTGAGTTTTGAGGAGGTGGGGGAGCACTTGACAGCATCCCCTTTCCAAAGGGTGTTCTGCATCTCCGAGTGATGCCGGCTGAAAGCTTCCCATCGTGCGTTTGCCATAGAAAACATTCCGTGAGGAATTTTTGCTGTGTAAAAAACCACCTTGCTAACAACAAAACCAAAAAGGAAATACAAACCCATAGAGACAAAAGAAAAAGATATTGATTTTTAGTTTGGATCCTTCCAGAGGAGCCTGTGCAATCATGCGGTCCCTGTCTGTCTGCCTTACCCACTCCTAACCCTCTGTAGTTTCTGAGCCCTTTGGCCAATTCCTGGCCAATTTCTACCCAATTTGACAGAAGGAAAGAGGTCTCAGAGATATTAAATTTCTATAAATTTCATTAAAAGAGGTGCCTGGGTAGAAGAGACCAGCTATTACAGGGGCCTCATGAGACTGGGGCTCCAGCATATGCAGAGCCTGTGTTAGACATCAGACAGTGGCTGAGGAGAAAGACTTTTCTGGGAATTTCAGGGAAAAAAACATCTTTGACCAGCCCTTGCACCTTCAGAGCCGCCGGGGAGCGTGGCTGGAGAGCCCTTGAAGGCCGTGTTACATTTGTTCCGCCGCCTGTGGATGGCTTGTTCATCCAGAAATGAACTTGTAAGCCCTCGAAATAGGTCACGAGCGGGGTGGAGGGAGCGTTCCAGCCTCGTTCGGGCACCTCCACACCGGAATAAATTCCAGCCATTGAGATCTGGCTGATTTCTTCCCCCACCCCAGCGCTCTCTGCTTTTTTTTAATTTATTTTTTTAATTTTTTTTTTCATGGCTAAAAGTGCTGAGCTCCAAATCGGGAATTGGTTCCGAGCAGAGCCCCACGCGCCCGGCGGGGAGAGGGATGCGGAGGGGCGGAAGGAGGCAGCCGGGAAGGCCAACCAAAAGCTTGGTGTTATTAAGATTTTTAAGATATACAGTTTTGATAAAAGCTTGCAAGTAGCAAATTTGCTATCAAGCCTAATGTAGCATGGCAGATTTTGTCTGAGCTAGCAAAGGATCACATTTGCAGCTCCTCTGAGGCGGGGAAGTGGGCTCAATAGGCTATTTTCCACATCCATGCTCTGTTCCTAAAAAAAAAAAAAAAAAAAAAAAAAAGGGGGGGGGAAGAGGGGAGATGGAAAGGAAAATAAAGAGAGTTTCTCTTTTTTCACTGTACCGTGATTTTGCATGTGTTTGCCCTGAATGTTAATTGCCAATAACCTGCGCGCTCCACACAGGCTTTACCGTGGGATTTGTGTTTTGCTGGGTGTGCAAAGTTGCTTAGGAACACTTCCAGACGGATTGCAGAATTTTGGCAAGTCTGGCATGTTACCGATCTGTTGGCATTTTCTTTTTGACCCTTGTTCTGTGGAATTAATACCTCGCTGCATCTTCCTGCACTGTGCTGAAGCTGTAAGGCTGCTGAAAGGATGGGAGGAGGTGGAGACAGCATGAAATATCCATCAAAAGTTGGGTTTGTTGGATAATGATATCAATCAGGACCTGATTTCTGCCATCTGAACTTGTGTTCTATGCAAAAGTGAGAATTTTCGGAGAGAGATGGTTTGTTCAGCTGTTCCACCATCACCCAGGGGGGAACCTCATGCAGAGTGAGACTATTTACATGGGCCTGGAGTGACAGGACAAGGAGGAATGGATTCAAACTGACAGAGAGGTGGGTTAGATGGGATGTTAGGAAAGTAAATCTTCCCTGTGAGGGTGGTGAGGCCCTGGCACAGGTTGCCCAGAGCAGCTGTGGCTGCCCCATCCCTGGATGTGTTCAAGGCCAGGTTGGACAGGGCTGAATGTGTGGCCAAGCCAGGGATGGGATTCCTCCCTCACCTTCTCAGCACGATAAAACAGATATTTAGATGTGGCCTGGAGGAGACTGGATGTTTTCCTGTGCTGATATACTCACATTTTTCTCATGCATGAAGCAACTCTTCTTGTTTTAAGAGACTGTGGAGTGTTTTCCTGCTCAGGAGAGCATGGGGAGATGGCTTATTTTTTTATGGGATCAGGCATGTGTTTTGCTAATGCCCTCTGCGATGTGCTACTGGTTTTATTTGCATCATTTACTGTCAGTCTGTGGCTTAGTGACCCGATGGGCTTCTGCCCTGTCTTCCAGCACCAATCCCAAGCATCCTGCAACCTCTGGCCACATCCTTGGATCTTGTATTATCCTTTTGCCCTTCTTTCCCCCGTTTCCGCATGGCATTTGGTACCTCGTGCAGTTTATTAATGCTTCTTTGTCACTGCCTGCCTGATGGGTTTTCTTTCTGCTTCCCTGCCGCATCCCTAATCTTCCAGTCTTGGCTTCATTTAAGTGTGGGGGGGGAATCAAAACCCTGCTGCTTCTGCTAAATCAAGTGGTGTTTGTGTTGGGAAATGAGAGAGTGTGATGCCATCAAACTCACTTATTCTGGAGCTCCGCTAGGATTGCATCCCGGCTGCTTGCAAATCACGTTATGTGGAGCCAGGGAGCTCATGGCTTGGCAGAACATCTCCCGTGGCTGTGCCCTGCTCTGACAGGAGGGAACTGCTTACTCCCCCCCTATATTTTAGGAAAAATACAGGTTTTGTCTTTTTAATGGAGATGATGAGCCTCTGGTGCTGCCCCTCATCCCCTGTCCTCCCCGGCAGCAGAGCAGAGCCAGGGTGACGTCCCCCAGGGCTTCCCTGAATTCCACCAGCAGGTCTTGTAAATGTACAGGACCATTTAGGCTTTTAAGACATCTGAGGTCACTTTTCATCGCTGGCTGGGCCGCTGCACAGTTTTACAGGGTCATAAAAGCCCTGACAGGAGTCATAAAAGCCTCCAATTGCACTGCACAAACCCGCGGAGTATATTTTAAGGGCCCCTGAGTTTTCATTTTGCTGCTTTTATGGGAACTCATAAAAGCCTCGATGAGCACAAGCCCTGATTGGCTCCTCAGCACGGAGGTAGTTAAAATTACAGCCGACGACAAATTGTTCCAGTCTAAATAAATCAGGGGTTTGCATGGAATATGAGCGAGGGGCCCTGCTCCCCGTTCCTGTGTGCACGGACACGCGTGTGCTCCGCGTGGGTTTGTCCCTGGCGTCCGTGTGGCACCGGTCACCACCCCGGGTGACCTGCGTGCTCTGCTGTCCTCACAGACACGCCTTGGCTGGCCTGTCTCAGGACAAGATGCGTCCTGCTGCGCTGGCCTCCCCTGGGCACGGATTTCTGCTGCATCACTCATCCTGCATTATGCACACGCACGCGCCGTCCCTGTCCCCACCTTCCCTGCTCCCACCAAATGCTGCCCCCTAACCCTTCTGGTCCCTTCCAACCCAAACTCTCTGTAACTCCACTGTCAGTCACGTCCCAGGCTGAACCCCCGGTGGCACTACAGGGCTGTCCCTGTTTTTGTGCACAAAACAGATCGCCTGGCTGTCACCGAAACACAGACAGACCCGTGTGTGTGTGGTAGTGGTTGTGATCTGAGGGGTTTGGCAGCGGGTTTGAGCTAAATTATATTTCTGTGGAGTGATGTTGGTTTGTCAAAAGGGAAATATTTCATCAAAATAGCCTGTTGTGGCTTTTATTTTTAACGTTACCTGGCTAGACTGAAATAAATAAGAGCAGTTGAAATTCAAATGTGATGTTTGGAAACTACAGAATTAGATCTCTGGGTGTGGTGTGACCTGAAAATGGGAATGCTTGGGATAGTTCCCTTGCTTCCTGGGGCAGGGGAACGTTCCTTGGTGCTGGGAGTCTCACCTGCCCAGCTGCTGTGATGGCGAGGGGGCTGTGATGAAGGTCAGTGTCACAGGAGGAAGGAGGCAAAGCAAAGCACGTGCTGTGGAATGTTTCAGCAGCAAGCTGAGTGTCTGGATGTGTAACGGAAGTTTCCTGGGCTGTTTTTCTTCCCTTTGCACCGAGCCGGGAATGGTGAGGTCAGGTTTTGGTTGTTGGGTGTGCACTGTGCTGCTCTCCCTGAGCCCTTCCCTGCCTCTCCTTCCCATGGGCTTCTGCTTTCCCACTGGGATATTTCTACCCTTCCCCTCGTCACCAGAGGGAGGAAAACTCCATATCAGTGGCTTCCTCCATGGCTGTGAACACCCCTTTTCCCTGGCTACGTGCCCAGGGCAGTGCCCATCGTGCAAGGCCTTTGCTTGGTGTGACCCGTGGGATCTGTGTTGGCTCCCAGGACCCAGACAAGCAAAGCCAAGCCCAAGGGACCAGGCTCAGGCCCCATGTGCCCTCAGAAAGGGACCAGCCAAATCTCAGCTGTGTGACCTTCCAGCCTGGAATCTGCTTGTCATGGCTTGGGAAAGAAAGGAAGCGATCAGAAAGGTTCTCTTTGCTCTGTGAAGATAAATGTGTCTTATTTCTGTCTTGCTGTAGCTTTATATAGTAATTATATCAACTACAGCTGATCAAAGCATTTGTTAAAGAGAAAACTATCTCTCCTTTGCTTTTGTTACTGTTTGCAGCCAATTTGACAGGCTTTATATCTCCGACTACATTTTCTCTTATTTTCCACGCTTGATTTCTCTTTTTCTCTTCCTTCCCCCTTGTTGGCACCTGGCACATAGATGTATCTCCCTCCCCCCCTCCCCTTCCCCTTCCCCCTCTCTCCATCTGGTTTAATAAAAATGTTTTTTAAGCCATCCCAGGGACTCTGGAGCAAACAGCAGCAGTCCTGTGAGTGCTCAATCTACCTGTGCCTCCTGCTTCAGCAGAAGTGGGAGCAGGGAGTGGGGCTCAGCCAGGCAGGAGAACTCACAGGGCAGCTCCCCTCGCTCCTCACCTCTCCTGGTTTTCTATTTCCCACCCTTATTGTTTCTTCAGGTGTTTATGAGGCTTTAACCTCTCATCTCAGAGTTTTTCATGAGACTGGCACAAACGGGCTGACCTTTTGTCTGAGCCATATCCACAAATCCCGGAAAGCGCATCCTTGCTGCCGCTTTAATATCACTATTTTTTTTTAGGATTCCTTCTTTTCCCGTTGACTTTCCATCTTTCTTTAATCTTATTTAAAACCTCTCTCTCCTCCAATGTCTGCGCTTCTTTCTCTCTCTCCCTGTTATTGGCTTTATGGCCAAATGTTTTAATTTATTTGCCATTTAAGATCTCTTTACCACTGTTCTGGGGATACAAATTGTTTGAAAGACGTTACAATAATATCTAGGCTTGGCACATCTGTTTGTCAGTGCGCAGCTCTTACAGCTCAGCCGCTCAGGGACGGGTAGGAGGAGGGCATTTTCCTCTGCTTGAGCACCTAGGGAGATTAGATGTAATTACCTGAGCTAAAACTTAGCTGGGCTTGGGGTTCCTAAGACAAAATGTCCTGGGAAGCCGCTCCTTTCCCAATATTAGCGCTGTGGTATCAGCATCAGCCAAAATGATTTGCACCCTGGTGCTTGCCAGTGACAAACTCACTCCTTGCACAGGAAAAGGCTTGAATCGACATTTGGGGGGAAAATTCTGGGTCAAAATAGGAGTCGCAGTGTGGGGATTTGTGTTCAGACTGCTGGGGCTGGTTGTGATTTCGTTGAGGGGGTGGTGGTCTGGCTCTATCCCTGTTGCCAAGGGCGCTGGGCTCTGTGGGTGCTCCAGCTGCTTTGCACGAAGGTCAGGCCAGCAGCAGGGGCAGGAGCTGTCCTTGTACCCAGTGCCCAGCTGGGAATGGAGCTGCAGAGGGGACAAGTGGCAGCGTTGGATTTGCAGAGGGTCTCCAGCGGCCTCAAAGGTGATTTATTCCTGATGATGCCTTTTAGCTGAGAGAAACCAGCTGCCTTGGGCTGGGCTGGGGGTCGTGCTGTTAAATCCTCTCTGTGGTTCAGCCAGGCAGCAATTGCCTCCCCCGTGGTGTTTTTAGCTCTCCTTATCAATGCACTTCATAACTCCTAATGTACATTGATTGCTGTCTATTCCTCTTTTATTTTTGTGTTATGCTTGATTGCTGCTTTAGCAATAAGAATAGGGCTTTTAGCCAAAATTGTCTTTTTTGGATTGTGGAGTCCTGACTTTTTGGCTCTCTAATAAGTTTTGTGTTACGAGCCCACATTTCTCTGTTGACATTTTTCCTTCCAGCCAATTTCTCCCATAATTTTCCCCCGTGTTGGAAATGAGTCCTTTTGAAGCCCTGAGTATATATATTACTGATTGGGGCAAGCCTTTATTATCCATTGTGAATGTAATCAGGTCCTCATCACTAGTTTCTTGATAATCACTGAGCACCAGTTCAGTCATTAATTTCGTCTTTATCCATCATGTCTTCTTTCCACGTTATTTGCTAAATAGCTCGGACGTGATTGCGACACTCAGCATCTGAGCTTGTAACTCTTTGCTTTCTTAATGTGTTTACATTGCCAGGGGAATGCTGTCCCTGCTACTCAGGTCTGTGGGATTTTACTGTGAAGGATGCTCAGCCAGCTCCAGCGAGCCTGCACGGAGGAGATGAATACTCCTTTGTTGGATCATCACCACTGATGGTCTTTAGACCCTGAGGTTTCAATACTGCCTTGCCTGCGAGCTCTAATTTATTATCTCCCCAAATCAAACTCCTCAGAGCTGTTTGTCTTCCCCCTTGTTTGCAGCATGGTGTAGAAATTCATCCTGGAGTGCAGTTTCCCTCTGAGGTCTGTGCCTGCTCGGGTCGGTGGCAATCCATGTGTATCCAATAGATCGAAGAGATCAAAAGCTCTAAAAGTAGGAAAATAAATGGATTAGAGCAGAGATGGCCCAGTTGTTCCAATCACTCGGTAATGCCAATAATATTGCCTTGCTTCTTGTCCAAGAGATCTTCCAGTTCTTGCTGCCTCTTGGGAAGTCCTGCAGCTTGGATGGATGGAGGGAAGGAGGGGTGAGTGGATGGAGAAGCAGCAGGTGAATGACTGCTTTGGGTTTCACAGAATCCCAGAATGGTTTTTGTTAGAAGGGAGCTCGAGGTCCAGTCCCACCCCCTGCCAGGGGCAGGGACACCTCCCGCTATCCCAGGTTGCTCCAAGCCCTGTCCAACCCGGCCTTGGACACTTCCAGGGATGGGGCGGCCTCACCTTTGCCAAGAAGGATTGGTTTGCTCACTGACCTGCTTGTCTTTTTTGGAGTATCCTCATTAAACTAACACCATTGATTGCATGGGTTAATTAGCCAGAACAGGGTTCAGTCCTGCCATGGTTGTAACTTCTGGTACCCAAACCAGCTTCCTTACACCTTCCCTGAGCCTCTCCCTGCTCCTTCTGCATTGTGCCAATTAGGGAGACCTTCAGTGCCTTTTGAGAAGGATTTCAGAGCTCCTCTGAATTCTGCCAGGGGGAAGCCAAGGCTGCAGGCATTAAAAACCCAAACTTCCACTGCTGCTGATCCTTGCACCAGTCTGAAATGAGCTGAGGGATGACAGAGGCCTCAGGGGGGAAGACATGGTGACTTGCAGGAGTGAGCTGAGCCCTGGAGACACCTCTGCCATCCTCCTCTCCTCCTCCTCCCCCAGCCAAGTGCTCTGCTAACTTTTTTTCCCTGACAAGCTGCCATGCTCCCTCCTGGCTGCTTCTGTCTCATGCCTTCACTTTGGCTGCAGGGATTGGGCACTTCACATAGGGGATGAGACTCTCCATGATTACATTAGGCTTGTAAAAATTGAAAAAACAGATGCAAAAGGGCTGTGAAATCTGTTTAAAGCCACAGGCTGGTTTTTCAGCAGTGGGGGTTTGGAACAAATGTCCCCAGAAGTGGTTGGTTGGTACTTCTTGCTGTGTCCCGCCCGGGTGGCAGTGGCTGTCCACCCACCTGCTCTGGGGACGGCCAGTTTTGTGTCCCCCCCATTCTTGTTTGGGGTGTTGGAGTTTGGCCTCAGAGCAGGTAGCTGAGTGTGTTGTCGTACGCAAGGTGCAACGCCAGCTCTGGTTTTGCTGTTTTCCTAAGTCCAGCTGGTGATGGAGTCCACAAAGGATGCACTGGGAATTTTCATAGAATCTTAGAATGGTTTGGGTTGGAAGAGGCTTTATGGATCACCTAGTTCCAACTCCCCTGCCTTGGGCAGAGATGGTACCCCCTAGGTCATGTTCCCCAGGGCACGTCCATCCTGACTGGAGTTTGGGAAAATGTTGTTGTGTTGCCACTTGGACCAAATTCTAATTTATTAAAGTTAATTTAAACAAAATGCAGAGCTGTAAGTGGGTTGGTGGTGGATACAGAGGTCCTCGGCTCCATTAGGGATCAGCAGGGAGCACCTCCAAGAGGAATTAATCCCAGCCTGTGGCAGATGCTCAAGAGAATTAGGATGAATTGTGCTACAGGACAACCTTAGATTGCTGCCATTGATATAACAATCCCATTGGAAAGACAAATTTAGGAGGCAATGCCAGTGGCTGGTGAGTGCAGGATAGGTGAAAAGCCCAGTGCCCTGCCTGCTAAAGCAACAGCCTGGGAGCTCTCAGTCCATCCAAAACTAACAGCAAATGGATTTTAAAATTCCTGGTTGTGTCCTTCTTGATCATGTCCTGCTCCCTTCTAATGCACATCTCGTCCGTCGGTCACCTCTCCTCGTTCTCACTCAGAGTTTCAACTTTCCTTTCTCCAGAGTCTTCAGCCCCTCTGGATAATGTGCCCTGACAGCTCCTCTTAGCAGAGCTTTCAGCATCGGTGCTCAGGGCTCTGTGGAAATGGAAGAAAAGCCACCTGGTAAATGCTTTTATGGGCTGAAAACAAACTGCACTGAGCACCCAGCCCAGGCACCTTCTGCCATTCCCAAAGCCCAGTAAAAACTTCAAGGGGCTTAGAAACGAGTGGTGGCTGAGCTTTGGGATTTTTCTCCTGTTTTCCTCCACAGTTGTGAAAAATGAAGGATGTGGGAGATATTTTACCAAGGGAAAATTAGGAAGTAGGGAAGTGTATGGCATCCAATGGGTCTTGTTCCTTAAGCCATCCTGAAGTCCCTCAGCCCTTCCAGGGCAGAGAAAGGATCTGGAGAGCTGGGAGCTCCTCATGCTCTTGGCACAGGCACGGGTGCGGTGCCAGGACAAGGCACCCCTGTTAAATTCCAGTTGTGCTTCCTGGATTCCTGGCATGCATCTCAGCTTTCCCAAATCCCCATCATTTCTGAAAAGATTAAAGCTGCGCTTTCAAAAATCTTACTTTTTGATGGTTTCATTGCTTTTTTCCCCCCACGTCTCTCCCCTGCATCCCCCACTCATCCAACCCTCCTTACCCTCACCAGTCTCTTTGCTGTACATGGAGAGGGTCCTTTCTGTTATCCAAGCCTTGGGAATGTCTTTTTATTTTAACTAGGAACGAGTGAAAGGCAACAAAGTGATTTGTAAGGGGCAGCATCCAGCAGTGGGGTGCTGGGTCCTGCCTATGCCGCTGGAGAAGGAGCTGGATATGTTCCATTTCTTTGTGTGCTTTACAATTTCTTCCATTGTTTTAGGATCATATAATTTACTTTGTTTTAAATACAAGGGCTGCATAAACTACCATCTGTATTATTTTGTGGACCCTGACATAAATTTCCATTATGGTGCTTATTAAAATGTCTCTTTAATGCCCAGAACATCGACAGCGCTTTGCAAATGTGTGGTTTTTTCCCCACTGCCTTGTGAATTGACTGGATTTATCCCTGCCAGGAGTCTTTTGGAGGGTGATGCTTGGAGGGAGGGAGAATCTTTTTTATCTCATCCTGTTCAGTGAAGCTTGTGCCTCTCGCAGGGGCTCCCAGGCCACCTCAGCGTGAGTAAGTAGAGGGCAGCAAGTCCTGCTGGGACAACGCAGCCATGAAATACACCAGGATTAAGAACTGGAAAAGCTTTTATGGAATATGTGTGTCTCTTTCTTTTTTACCCTGCCCCCAAAATCCAAATATTTCCTGCAAATGCTTCTGTTTTATCAGAGCAGGGCTTTTCCTAGAAGAGATCTTTTTATTCTGCTCAGTGTTTGTGCAGTGTCTAGCCAGGCAAAGATCCCGTTCTCCATGTGTTCCTAGGCATCCTTCTAATAACCGTGGTTAATAATGAATGACAACCATTAAATCACTTTAAATATGTACGAGCAGCACGATGGAGACCCTTGTTTCCCGGCACTGGTAATGCCAGTCAGGTGTGGATAAGCACGTTGCTCTCTTGTGCCACGGCCACAAAAGGGGGGACCCTGTAGAGAACCGGGCTAATTTGCCTGGTTGTTGCTTTATTTAGCAGCAATGCCTGGAAATGGAATCAGGGGAGAGATTCCCACGTCGGCTCCACGGGTAGGGGGTTATCAGTTCATCGCGGCGCGGCAGAGATTATGCGAGGCAGCAGCTGCTCTTCCTCCGTGGGCTTCAGGAGGGGAAAGCTCGTTTTGTGGCAGCTTTATTCCTGCAGGCAGAAATAATCCAGATTATGGGGACCTGCTGTGCTTGTGGAAGCTGGCGAAGAGCGGTTCAGGAAAGCCTCTGTGCCCATAAACTCGGTGTCTGATCAGGGGCTGTGTACATCTGCCTACAGAGAGACAGAATATGTCCCTTCCATAGTCCCCCTGTCCCGCCCTGATGAGGGACCATCTTCTCTGGCAGCAGCCAAGGGATGCTTCAGCCCTGTCTGCTTGAGTCTGTGTCACCTCTGCCTCTGCTCCAACAAAATTGGTCCCTGCTTTCTACCTTTATCCCACAGATCTGCCCATATTGATGGCAACAGGATGAAGAACAGATTTTGGCAGAGTTGGGAAGACACATGTCCTGTTTCTTCTCACCCAGGGTGGTTTGGCTGCTTATCCCCATGAGGAGGGATGAAGTCCCCCCAAACCCTCTCCAAGCTCCCTGCACCCCCTGTAGAAGCCAGTCCAGAGGGAAGCAAACACTCCCTGTTGTTCCCACACCAGCCCTGCACCAGCAGAGCACAAACAGGAGCAGAATTTGTTCCTCTCTGCTGCTCCTCACGTGGCTGAAGCCAGCACCGGGATTTTCCACTGCCCTGCACCTGTCCCTCTCCTGTCATCACGCTCACTTGGTCCCAGCATCCCACTGAAACTCAAAGGAGCCTTTGGAAAACATGGATGGTGCCCAGATGCTCAACTCGCAGTGGCTCTGGAGGTGTCTCCGTGCCACGCGTGCCCTGGGGAATTGCAGGGTGACTGCACGGGGCAGGAGATGGCAAAAAGAAGCTGTTCTTTCTGGCTGCTCAGTGGAGTAGAGTGACATAGAAAGCCTGTCCCTCTGTGAGAAATTCCCCCGGTCACCGTTCCTGACCTGCTGAAGTGGGGGCAGGAGGAGGAATGCTGAAGCATGCTTGGGAAATGGGGAGGGAAGGGCGGGAGTGTGAAAGAGGAGTGGATAAATTATTAAAGGTACGATCATTAGAGCAAAAGGGTGGAGGAAAAAGTAAATTTTTATTGCTTTTTGCTTTGTTTGCAGTATTGAAAATGGGGGGAAAAATCATTTGGGATCAAGCTGGAATGCAACCTTAGTAACTGATGGCTGAAGGGAAAGGAGGGAATTGATGCCAGGTTGACTGTTCCTCATTCAGTGAGAGTAGAGAAAAGCTGTGCTTGAGTCTTTTCACAGTGAGACAGGCTAGAAGGCCAAGGGAGCAGCAAAATCCTTTGGGATTGTGCCTGCAGAGGTCTGTTCCTGCGCTGTTCTTGGCCTGGAAAACCAGAGAGAAGAGAAGAGCAAACTCTTATTGCCTCCTTTGCAGCTCAGGCTTCACATGGATAAATCCCACAGGTTTTGGGCAGCATCCTGAGGCATCCCCACTCCCTGGGATGTGATTTGGCAGGGAAGGCACTGCTTTCACCCCTGTTCCTTTGGTGGTGGGCTTCCCTTCCTTGTGTCATATAGCTGGGCTGGCTGCACGTGCCTTTCTCTTTGCTCCTCCCAAGCCATGGGAATGTCCTAGTGATAACTAGCTCCCTTTTCTGGGATGAAGCTGCTACAGTCTTTGGAATAGGACGTGATGCTTCTTCCCAAGCCCTGGCAAAGGTGATGCTGCAGGCTCTGGACAAGTGCATTTATAGTCTTTTAGGATTTCCAGAGCCACTCTTGGAGGGCCGTTAAGACCTTCGGCTGGTGATAATTGGATTTGTAAGACAGTGCAACATGTGATAAAGTGCTCTTGTTGGACAGGATCCCAGTTTTCTTCTATCATTCCTATTAATGTGATAAATGTCGCTGTCTCAGCTGATAGGGCCGTGTTGGATAATAAGATTGGAATCAGCTTTGATTTCTCCAGCTCAGTTCTGCATCACGGCTCGGCAAGAGAGACGGTCTCTCAGGGAGAGACCTGGCTAAGGGGCCCACGGCTGGGGTGGGGGTCTGTGTCCTTTCATTCCACGCTGATCCCTAGCTGGCAGGGCAGGAGACAAGGAAATGGATCCAAGACAGTGGCTGCAAGCTTTCAAACCACTCAGCATGGAGCGGGTGAGGAAGATGGCCTTGGAGGAGCTGGAGCAGAGGGTTGGATGTGTCAGGCAATGAAACCTCTCCTAATTAAAGCTGATAGCAAACAAATGCGGGAGTGGGAGTACAGCTGGGAAGCACAAGTCCCATTTGGAACTGAGCAGCTGTGAAATTGGACCCACTGACCACAGCTGGGACTGGAAGAGGAGGGAAATCAGGACTGGGAGAAAACCATTATGGCTGTAGGTGGTCTTATTGCTCCCTGCATGTCTTGAAGTATCATAGTCTGTAGGACATCCTGCTTGCTCTACTCCTTGGGAGTTATGGAGCTGTCCAGGTCCTGGGCTATGGATGAGTAGAGGGAGAGGTGGCACTTTGGTAGCCTGGTGTGCTCCATCCCCTCTACAATGGTGGTGGGAGCCGGAATGAACAAAAGCTTTCCTTTCCTCCAAGCCATCGTGCCGAGGCAGAAAAAGGGGGATGGGGTGAGGTTTTCCATGTCCAACCTGCAATATGTTGGAGAATTAATGATTACTCTTTGTATGGATGGATGAGAGGTGTCTTTTAAAATCGCATAGTCTTCTAAGCTGGAGATGTTTTTTACCCCGTCCTTGCCTTGTGACTCTCCCTTTCATTCCTCAGAAGGTGTGTTGTGCTTCACTGGTTCCTTGGGAATGGGATGTGTGTGCTGGGGAGGATAATGCTGCAGCAGCACTCCAGTGTGGGTGAGCAGTAAATAGTTATGACATCCTGCTCGTGGTTTTTTGTAGAACTTGTGCTTTTTCTTGCTAAACAAACGCCAAAGGAAGCTGCCTTCCTCTTTGAGGGTGGTTTGAAGAGGCAGCTGGAGGCACCAGCCTCTGAAATTAGGTGGCAAACTGAGCCACTGTCTCTTTCTGCTTAATATTTTGTGCAAAATGAGGGTGGCGGGAGGAGAGTGCTGTGTCCAGCCTTCTGCCTGCCCCTTGCAGAGCACTCAGCCCTGCTGCCAACCATGGACGGGGCTGGGGAGCTGCTCCCAAGCCTTAAAACCTTGGCAGGGTTTGGTGGAGGTGGGTAGTGGACAGAGAAAGTCATTAAACACCCCCTGTGTTTCAAGTCGGACTTTGCCAGCTGTGCCAGCAGAAATCGCAGCACCGTGAGGCTGCTGCAGGGATCATCCCAGCGTTGTTATCCTCAGGTTCCCTTCCTCAGAGACCAGCTGCACTCAAAGGGAAAGAGGAGCACAAACAGGCAGGCAAAGTACCCTGGGCCTGCTGAGCCCTGTGTTGGTAAATGTTATTTCCCATCTTCATTGGCTTCCCGGCGTGTCCTTTCCACTGGCTCTGATTGCTGCCTCTCCCACTCTGGGAAGCTGGGTTCTGTCCTTTTCCATGATTGCTCTGATCTATACAACAACAACAAAAAAAAAAAACAACCAAGGGAAGGCCAGCAGGCAGCAATGAAAAAAAATCCAAATTAAAGAGAAAAAAAATATTAATAAATAAATATTTCCAAGCCCTGAATAATCTGCCCTGTTTGTGCCACCTGTAGCTTGGAAATGAAGTATTTGAGTGCTTGATCCGAAGCTGGGTGGGGTTGGGCAGGAAGCAAAGAGCAAGAATTGCAGCAAACTGCTCCTGTTCTGGGATTTGGGAGGTGAACTGTGCCTGGAGGATTTGCTTTAGTGTTGGGAGAGATCTGGTGAGTCTTGCAAAGGCCCCAAGAGCTGCTAGGGAGAACGGAGATGTTTGGGATTTGGCAGCATCAGCATGGCCTGATGTTCATTTGTGGTAGGAGATAAAGACTGAGAGGAGGAAACTTTAGCTCCTCCTCCTTATCTTGTGGAAGCTGGATATGTATCTTGGATATCCATCTGTGTCCCATGGCAGTGATTCTGCGCCGTCACAACAGGGCAACCAGAAGGATTTGGGGTTTGGATGTGCACTGAGTCTTTCTTGGATGTGATTTTGCACTCTCAAAGGATATTTTGGTTGGATATCAGGAAAAGGTTCTTCCCCCAGAGGGTGGTGGGGCACTGAACAGGCTTCCCAGGGAATGGTCACAGATCCAAGGCTGCCAGAGCTCCACGAGTGTTTGGACAACGCTCCCAGAACAAGGTGGGATGGTTGGGGTGTCTGTGCAGGGTCAGGAGTTGGACTGATGATCCTTGTGGGACCCTTCCAGCTCAGGATATTCAATGATTCTTTGTTTGGACCAGTGACTGTCTCATTTTTTGGCCAAGTAGAACTGACCCTGGGTCTCTTATCACTCCAGGGTCTTATCTCTGCCATGCCTGCTCATTGCTGTCAGCGGTGGCAGCTTTTGCTTGGGGAAAGCGTGTCAAATATACCCCAAAAATGTGCTCTGCAAGGACGAGAGATCCCAGAGCAGAATCAAAAAGCAGCTGCTGCCTTATTACACCTGGCCTTGTACCCGGCGAGTCCATCATCGCGTTGTCGGGACTCTGACACTTCGTGTAGCACTGAAATCCTGCTGGGTATAATCCGTGTTAGACAAGCAGAGGGATGCTGCCCTGCTTTGCCTAAGAGATGGGATCAGCGGAGATGGCACGAGGCAGCGTTTTCCAGCTGCTCAATAAAGGCCAGGCAGAGGAGAGATGCTCAGGGGCTGCAAACCCCCTCCACCAGATGTTTGCCAGTGGTCGCTCCCACCCATCATTATTAGCACAGAATTCCCTTCATCCCTTTGCTGTGTTTCCAAGGCTGCAAATGCCCAGCTGCCTGTGCATCACCAGCTTGGTAGCCTGACCAATAAACACCGACCCTCTGTCATCCCCTGTTTTAACTTTTCAGGGCTCTGGTGTGTTTTATTGCAGCCCTGGAGCAAAGGAGTGCTCCTTCATGTAGCACTTTATGTGCCACAGTGCAGCCTTTTTTATTATTATTATTATTAAACGTTGTTTTTTTTTTTTTTAATCTGGAGAGAACGGATATTTATAATTTACCACCTAGGGCTTGGTAATTAATATTTGTGTAGAGCTCTCAGCGATGTCTTGGATGTGAAATGTATTATATAAATACAGACCGTCTTGCAAGCAGCAGGGGAAGAGGGGAATTAAATAAAAAACGCGTTTCTGTGATGTTCATGGGAATAGGTGAAGCTGGGAAGTGATCCAGAGTGCCCGGCACCCACAGGGGCTGTGGGAATTGTCACCTGGGAAGCCGTGTGCGTCGTCCAGGGGCTCCTGGTGCTCCGGGCTTTGCCATCAGAGGCTGCTCCGTGCACATGGAGTGGATTTTTGTGTTCTCACACCGGGTCTGAGCAGACCAGGAAACACAACGCACTCACGGGGTCTCTGAGTGCTTGTATGGAAGGACCAGGATTTAAATGTGCTGTGGAGATGGAGCTGTGGTGGCGGTGCCGCCGCGAGGGACCATCAGCACCGGAGGCTCCTGTGATTAACAGGTCCCTTGTCCCCATCCCCTCATCCCTTCGAGCTGCAGAGGGGGAGAGGAGGAACTGTGGAGGAGTCAGCACCCCTCAGACTCGGTCACAGGGGTGTGAACCCCGCTGTCCCTAGGAATGGACCTTGTTTTTCGGGTCTGATGGTACGAGGAGTGAGGATGAAGGAGAAAATCCTGGTGCTCCTTGTGGGGTCACCAGCACCAGGCAGTTTTTTGTATTAGAATCCCAGAATGGGTTGAGTTGGAATGGACCTTAAAGCCCGTCTTATTCCACCCTGCCATGGGCAGGGACACCTTCCACTATCCCAGGTTGCTCCAAGCCCCGTCCAACCTGGCCTTAAACAATTCCAGGGATGGGGCAGCCGGCAGAGCCCTTGCTACAGAATCCCAGAATCCCAGATTTGTTTGGGTTGGAAGGGACCTTGGAGCCCAGCTCATTCCACCCTCCGCCATGGGCCCCTCCCACTAGACCAGGGTGCTCCAAGCCCCCTCCAACCTGGCCTTGACTGACCCCTTTTGGGAGGCGTTAGGGATCTCCAAAGTCTACATGTGGTTAAAACACTTCCCAGCAAAGTCTGCCTTTTCACAGTTTGACTTTAAAAGAACCCATTGAAAATCCTGGGAAATCATTGCAAACCCCTCCCCAACACCCTGGGTGGCTTTGCAGGCAGGAGCCACTCACTGTGTGCTTAAAAAATTCCATCCAGTGCATCCCATCACAGGTTTTCATGGGGATAATAATTTCCCTGGAAAAGGGAGGTCTGGGTTGTCTGGAATTATTACTGAACTAAGCTCAGACCACCAATTTTGGATCGGGGAAAGAAAAAAAAAACATATAGAAAAACTTGTTTCATTTTCCTGAAAAATATTTGGATTTTTGTTTCAATTACTGTTTTGGGGAATTTTTTTTTGCTAAATGTAACAAACTGTGGTTATTAAGGTCAAAGAAACCTGCTACCTAAACCAGAGAACACCTGACAATGAAACAAAACCTTTATTTTCTGGTTGAACAAAATATTTAATTTGACTCAAACAATTTTTCACCTGATTTTTCACTTTTGTCATAAAATCAATTTCCTGCATAGCTCTGTTCTCCCACGCTGCTGGCATTGTAGAGTCAGAGAATCTTTTTCCTTTCCTTTCTTTGTATTATTTTCTCCTTTCCCTTCCTTACTTGCCTTTCTTCTCTCGTTTTTTCCTTTTCAATCCTTTTTATTTCCTTTTCCACCCTTTAATCTTTTTTTCCTACTTTTCTTTTTTGTCTGAATTTTTCTCCTTTTGTCTGATTTTTTCCTTCTCCCTTTCTTTTCCTTGCTCCCCTTTCTTTTCCTTTCCCTCTTTCTTCCCCTTTCTCACCTTTGTTTTCCCCTTCCCCTCTTTCTTTTTTCTTCTCTCCCTTCCCCCCATTTTGTTTTTCCCCTTCTTTTCTTTCCCCCTTCTTTCCTTTTACCTCCTTTCTTTCCTTTCCCTCTTTCTTTCCTTTCCCCTCCTTCTTCCCTTTCCCTGCCTTTTCCCTTCCCCTCTTCTTTTCCTTCCCTTTCCTTCTTTCCCTTCCCCCTCCTTTCCTTTTCCCTCTCGTTCTTTCCTTTTCCCCCTTCTTTCATTCCCCCTTTCTTCCTTTTTCCTCCCTTTCTTCCCCCTTCCCCCCC